>CANPUZ010000085.1:0-286108 GCA_947579665.1 Sympetrum striolatum
TAACGTAAGGAATATAAGGGAAAAGTAGGACGTCATTTGAGGCAGTTGCACCCTATATTTCTGTTTGAATTTTCACACATAGTTAGAAGTGGTGATCTTCTGTTGTGTTGCATAGAAAGTATTATCAGAAAGATCCGAGTTCGATGCCAGGTGGTACATATTTCCCCATTTCAAATACATTGCGTTAGTTTTCATTATTTATTTAGATGTATTTATTGAAATAATAGGAAGTTCTTGCTTTGCTTGAAAATGTATATTAAGACTTGGTTTGAGAAAAAAATTAATATAAGACCATGCTGTTCCTGGGTTCGATGCCAGAGCACATTACAATTTCTCACATAAGGAATATATGTGAAAAGTAGGAAGTCGTTTGAGGCAGTTGCACCCAATATTTCTGCTTGTATTTTCACACATAGTTAGAAATGGTGTTTTTCTGATGTGCTGCATAGTTAGTATGACCTGAACGAACCGGGTTCGACGCCAGATGATAAAGTTGCAGCGAATTTTTAGAATATTTTCAATCCTTTTTTTTTTCTTTTAGGACCATCCCGATATGAAATCAGTGTTGTTGATCTGCTTGCAGTATGCAAGCTATATTTTACTCGTATACATATACATAGATATATATATATGTATATATGCATTGCATTTTAAATATTTATATATACACACATATGCCTAGAATTACACATGCTCTGGCACCATCTGGACAGCTAGGCATGGAGAAGGAGATAGAGAAAGGAAAGTCCATTAACATTTATAATCAATACCCCTTCAATTATTTTATCTTTTGTCATCCTGAATTGCTATGTAATCCCATAATCTACCCTTTTCCTCATAACTTCACATTTCCTTTGATAGACAGGACATTTCTTACTTAATACACTGTGATTAACACCTAAATTAAGACCAAGTTTAAGATTAACTTCATCATAATTTACACATTTTTCAATAATACTTTTACAGTCATTGGCCAAATGTTCTTCCCCACATTTTACACATCTAATAACTTTTTGGCAATTGTTACTTTTATGTTCTTAAGAGTAGCATTTGAAGCATCTTCTAATTCCCATATCTTTTTCAATTCTACATCTTTCCCATCCAACATTAAGTCTCCCCTTTTCCATAGCCTTAATAAACTCTTCTGAGTTTATCTCAATTACCACTATGTTTCTCTTTAATTTTATTTCTCCTATTCCTGCTTTCTTTCTCACTTCTACCTCCTTATTTATAATTATATCAATTGAAGAGTCTACTTTAAACACCTCACTATTTTGGTCTATCAAACATACTTTCAATTCTTCTTCATTTAGATGCTCATCAATATCTAAAATTTTAATCTTTGGTTTGTAGCTTCCTGGCGTCTTAATGCCCCCATTAGCTTCCTCAGCTATCTTTCCCTGATCTTCTTTCGATCCACACGATCACGATTATTTGACCACCTTTCTTAGTGTTTATACAGTGGTACCTCGAGATACGAGCAGCTTGACATACGAGTTTTTTGAGATACGAGCAGGAGCTCGGGCCATATTTTCGTTCGAGATACGAGCCCAAATCCGAGATACGAGCCGTGTTTCCGGAGCGTCCCGCTAGTTATGGAAAATAAAGTAACCGAAAACATCCCATATTTTGAAGCCAGGAAAAAAATACAGAAATAATAGAAAAACATGAGCGTGGCGTACGAGTGATTGAACTCGCTAAGATCCATGACCGTAGTACATCGACAATTTGTACGATATTGAAGCAGAAGGATCCCCAGTAGCAGAGAAAGTTGTCACAACGTTGTATCAACGTTACAATGGAAAAAATGTAACGTTGTCTCAACGTTGACAAATGTTGTCACAACGTTACGTAACGTTGATGCAACGTTGATACAACGTCAAAGTTCCCAGGAATCAACGTTGCCACAACGTTACCACAATGTTGGCTTAACGTTGCTACAACGTTGTCACAACGTTAATGTTGATGTCACAAAGACAACATTGTATCAACGTTACAAAGAGAAAAACCAAATCTTGTCATAACCTTACCAAATGTTGTCACAAGGTTGCATAATGTTAATGCAACGTTGATACAACGTCAACGTTGCCACAACGTTACCACAATGTTGTCTTAATGTTGATACAATGTTGTCACAACGTTAACATTGATGGCACAAAGACAACGTTGTATCAACGTTGATACAACGTCAAAGTTCCCAGGAATCAACGTTGCAACAACAGTACCACAATGTTGTCTTAACGTTGCTACATTGTTGTCACAATGCTAACATTGATGTCACAAAGTTTATAATGTTAATATTTCTTTTCTTCTTTCTCTCATTTCTGAATTTACCATACTTTAGCCACTCCTGAACGTATGCTGTAATATTTGCTTATGTTTCTTCCTCTCTCCATTTTGATATCTTTACTGTATAAAAAAGCAATATTTTAGATAAAGTTGTGGGCACATCATAAGTTTTGATTTGGCACAGTACATACAAGAACACACAAAATTCCTTGGTCAAATTCAAAGTAGCTGTCCAGATAGAAATTCCTTGTTGCTAGTGTGGAACATGGCCATATGGAACTTACGTGGACAGCCACAAGACATTTGCCACAGTCCATGAGGACGATGTAAAACAATGTGGATGCTAACATGAAACCAATGTGGAACAAAAGGTCACCTCTGCCTATTTTCAACCTAGGCTCTTGCTATAGGTTATAACCTATTGGGAATCTTCAAATACCAAAGTGTTGTCCATAAAAACAAATTTTTATTTCAAGTATTTTTGAAATAACATATCTAAAAGAAGTAATAAATAAAAAAATCAATTAAAAGCATGCATAGCTTATGTGCTACTATTCATTTCTTGGGTCATATTATTATATCATACTCATTATTTGCGCTGTTAAGATTTCTTAGTAAGTGAAAGAAAAATAAAAATTATATTAATGAAATGTCACGGAAGGGGTACAAAATTGAGCCACTTAAGTTTTCAGCATTAAATTAGGTTAAGCCAATTACATTGTTTTAAATAATTGATAACGAATTTCCTATTTAATTTCCAGTGTCTTGAAGAAGGTAATAGAAAAAAACCTCTTATCTCGTGAATCAAAATACGTAATCTGTAGCATTATTATTTGAACATAGAGAGAAATATAAATAGTTGGCAATATACATTAAAAAGTTAACCAGTATACAGATACTCATATGAGGTGCTTGCAATACAATAATCACAGAATTAAACAAGAAACCAAAATAAATTAAGCAATAAGAAAGTTGCGGCAAATCTGGATGCTCCTTAGTAATTAGGGACTGATATTTGATGGAACTTTCTGAAACATACTACTTTTGTAATGCCATATAAGTGTACAAAAGATAGGGAATGAGGTGCAATAGTTTATGCTACATCCATAACCTTTACTGAATTATAACATTTTTCACAAACCTTTTCGGGATTTAAGTTTTGATTAAACTATTTGGATTAACAAAATTATTTTTCGGAATTTCTATTACTTTTTAATTAACGGCTACATATTTCTAGCAAACTGTTAGGAGCCAAGTGAACTGTGATGTAAGAAAGATCAACCACTTTATATCGAAAGTATTTTCACATACCATATCCGATCTCTTCCTGTATTTCCTAGTCACATAATTCCGTTTCTTCGAGAAATATGGTTGAGTCTTTTAATTCTGGAATCACATTCTTCCATGCGAAATCGTTGGACACGAATAAAATCCTGGAACAATTGTTTTTAATTTCACTTTAGCTGTTAAAGTACTCAAAAACTTCGCATTGGCAAGGTGTACTTAGTGGAATAAGGCGGTTCATAGGTAGTATCAGATTAATTTATTTAAGCAGGGTATGCGAATTGTACAATTTATATAAATAGTGCTTCACCATGAATATAAAGGCCGTCATACACCAGGAAATATTTCCCCGTGTATGACGGCCTTAAGATTAGAAAGTATTCAACAAAAATTCAAAGATTGCTTAGCAGTTGCTATTCAAACTGATAACTTTGATAGACATTATACTTGCCTAAACAGGATAACAATTTAGAGACACAGTAGTATCCATCATAATTTCGTACAACCATTTGCTCTGCTTACCAAGTAAGTGCAACAAAGAACAGCAATCACAGTCCGCTACCAACAACAGTTCTTAACAAACCTTTACGAGACGAAAGAAACAACCACATAATTAGTTGGAAAGCAAAGTGTTTCAAAATGGCACAGTATTTAAGAGCAATTCGAAGACTTCTTGAGAGGTTAATATACAAACAAAACATGGCGCAGTACTTTAGAGAGATTTAAAACACATCGGAGAAACTTTTTGTTTTACTTAAAAACGGGCTGCGATAAAAAACGGAAATAGTTGAACTTCAATGAAGTTGAAACGTGCTCGGAAGGCTGTATAAGATGTAAGAGTCTTCTCGATCTTAATATCTGCAACGAAATAATACCAATCTGGAGAGCAATCTATCTAGCAATTCTATATCCCTTACATTGTTTACATTCTTAAAACGCCATGACAGTATCTATCGATTATGACATAAAGTCGACTTCGAAGTATCGATCCCGGAGTCTACCGTTTTTGATTGAGGGCGGCTGAAAAACCTTTCTATTTTTTCTTCTTCTTCAGTGTTCAAGATATCGATTGATTTTCAAGAACTCGCCGTTCTTCTCGTATGTTTGCCTTCCTCTTCATTTCCGCGTAGTTTTTAAGATATCCTTGCTAAGGATGATGGAAGAATTCGCGCCCCTCCTTCAGACAACACAAATACTTCTGATTAAAACTTCATTGAGGTAATTAGGTAATTATTGAATATTTTCCTATACAATTATGAATTCTTTAAGACTTAAATTAAGAGGCTGTGACATTTTTTATCCATCTATTAGATATTCCCTAAAATAGCCAATATATAAAAGTTACTTATCTCAGTTGAAAAGTCCATGCTATATCATTTTCATCTAAAAAACAATGTTCCCGTATTTTTATCTTTCTAGTATCATTTAAATGAGAGTAGGAGAGTGAGCATTAGAATAAGCAGCGCTTGGTTAGGGGGTGGTTCGTATAAAATAAAGGACCACGCACTGTCCTATGTCGGCTTTCAGTAGATCCATTCCGTCACTATATGTTTCACTGATGAAATTTCACTGTTAAGGGCTACTCCAAAATCCGCTACGAGGTTTTTAACTGTCGAAGAAATGAGGGATGAGGAGGTGCAAACTTTAAACCGAAATTGAGGATGTCCTTGACGTATTTAGGAAGCACAGTCACACAGTATAAAGCTGTTATACCAGGGATGGAGTGGAGAAAATATTTTTGAACTGACCTCGAATACAAAAGGGATACAGCAAAGGAATACCGATTTGCTCCCATCTTGCAGCTCATGATTCCTTAGTTTTAATTAGCCACGAATTTAACACATGACGACCAGGTCTAACCTCCAAGTCAGTCAGTCAGTCAGAGTCTCCAATAACCTGGTTGCCCCTCTTCCTCACTTTTCCCTTTTTCGTAGAATGTATAAGCAATGAGCAGTTTGCACCTAAAAACAGAGTGCATGTGATTGTAGCCCTAGTCACGCGAAATTGTCTGCATCCATCGCCGGTTCTCTGCCGCCTTCGCTCTTTTGGCTTGCAGCTCTCTTTTTCCGCCGGTCGTCCTTAAAGGTAAATAAAGCTCTTTCGTTTTCAAAAACCTCTTATCTTTATTCGCAAGAGTAACTCTGAAAACCTGGCAAGAACTCCCTTCTAGGAGTGTGGTATAACAACTTTAACACTGGGAGTGACCACACAATTTTAAAATGCCAAATGATGTTTAATCCCCGAACGGAACTGAAGAAGTTCATTTCTTGTTGGAAGCAGGAAATAAACATCGATAAGCTTGCAAATAACAAGGAGTTTTAGCTGGAACATAGGAATATTCTCAGCCCTTCATGAGAAAGAACTCGGAGCCAAAGCAATGGAAGTCGTCAAAACCCAGCGAATGATGAAACGACAGAAGGAACTGAAGATTTGAGACATTCCAAGGGATAATACTGAATTTACCCAGAATTCAAGATTGAGAAGAAAGTTTGAAAAGGTGACAGTCTATCTCCCATCTTATTCCCAGCAGTTTTGATAGAAGTTTTTATATCCATTAATTAATGGATGCAGGAACTCATTAAAAAATACATTTTTCATGGTACCCCTACTTAAATACCAACTCATATAAATATATGCGTGCAAGTTGCAACGATGTCACAAAGTTCCCACAACGTTGTCACAACGTTGTAACAACTTTGTGACAACGTTGTGACAACTTTATGACAACGTTGTGATAACGTTGTCACAACGTTGTGACAACTATCAAGTAACATTTTCCTTTTGGACGTTCATTACAGCGACTATGTTATAAAAATGTCAGTTAAAACCTCATGTAGCATCATTGAATAAAATTTTTCTGTAACATGAAAAATTAATGTTGCAGTATAACGTTGATGCAACGTTGTCACAATGTTGACGTTGCAATTTAACATTTTACTTACTTAACATACTTAACATACTTCGTGAAACATATACATACATAATAACATAATTAACATACTTCGTGAAAATGAGCTGTTGTTATTTCAAACCGAAAAGTACTACTTTCATATTAAAAAGTAAATGGATAAACCCGATTACCGCACTTCAGCAATAGTTAATTCATTGTATTTTACATCGAGCTCGACAGCAGGTATGTCGCTGTTTGTATCCTTGCTTTGAAGTCTTTGGTGTGGTGTGTTTTCTCATGGAAATGAGGTTTTACCCTTCTTTAAATAAGTTAAAAATAATATTTTTAATTTCAGGAGGTTTTCTCTTAACTTTCCGCAACTGCTATGAATAATATGATTACTTTTCCTATTGAATGCTATGTTTACGGTAATCTGCTATGTCTTCTGCTTCCCTGCAGTGTTGCCATATCGAGGTACACATTAGATGTTACCTCTTCCGCCAAAGAGAACGACTCGGGAACCAAGGCCCTCTATATAGAAGGTTCAGACAACTTGCGGAGGGCGGCCATATTGGGGCCTACTGTTGATGATCTGTTTTCTGCTTCAGTAACAACATTTTTTTTTAGTAGTTATAAAATTGCTAAATTTCTTGATAAACATGCGAACGATTGCAAAAATTGTCTTCATTTTACATTAAACAAAAAAGGAATAGTTCTATTGCTGGAATGAAAATAAATTACTCAACAGATTATTTGATTAATTTTTTAACACTTAATTCCACTCGCGTTATTTTTCCTTTAAAGTTATCATACCCCTCTCAAAATAGATAGAATTTAAGATTCTAAACATTATCAATAAACTGATGGTTTAGTAGAAAAGAAAGCCACTATATGATAAGATACATACCCAGTATGATGACTGAGAAGTCATGTTATTGTTCTCTAAGTTAGATGGATATACTGGAATAAAATAATGAAGTAACACAAGAGATATCACAAATAATGTCAGTTTTATTTTACAATTTTTCTCATGTATACACTGCAACTTGCATATCCAGAAGACACACTGGTGTTTTTTCCATTCTGCGATAGAGTCTTGGCATAAAACTCTATGCACAACAAAAAGAATTTTTTTAAAAATAACTGTTCCACATTATGGCACCTAATCATTAAATTATCGTTGCACATTTTCCCACAAAGCAATTCTAAAATGTCACTTTTTATATCTGCTAGAGAAGTTTTGTAGGACTTAAATAAAGTCTCAGCCTCCAAGGCAAGTTCCCAACAATACTTAGTACATTCCCAAGGAAAAACGGACTTGAAAAAAGTCTGACAGGCCCGGAAATCGAACCCGGGATCTTCCTCTAGAGATCCCGGGTTCGATTCCCGGCCCTGTCAGACTTTTTTCAAGTCTGTTTTTCCTTGGGAATTTTCCTGGGTGCACGCCCTTATGTACAAAGTCACCTCAACCCTTTCCTTATTAATACTTAGTACACTTTGTTAACTCTCTTTGTTCCTTTAAATGCAGCAATTCTTTATCTGCCTCACCTGTATCACTTCCATCTCCTCTTAACAAATTTTCACAATCACCACACCTCAGTCTCTTCAACACTTGTCTAACAACATAGCCACAAAAATAATACAAAGAATTTGGAGAGCTTTTCTTACTGTTAGATTTGACCATCTTTGTCCTTTATTAGATTTCTTCCCCAAAGACTTCAGCTGATCTTGGTTAAGGAAGGTTTTCAATGCCTCAGTGGTCACTTCCAAAGATTCTTCTAATTTCTGTATCCTCTTATACAATGCAGAGACCTGAGATCTAAGCTTCCTAATAGTTTCAACTTTGTCCTCTTCACTCCTACTTGTATCCATACAATCTTCTGCAACCTCCTCATTCTCAGCATCACAATCCATTAGATTGTTTGAGTCAATTTCCTCAGTGTTGAAGACAGTTTGTTTACCTGAAATATATAAATCTAAAATAAGTACTTTTGGTATAGCAAGCAGTCTCATCTATATTGTAGAGATATAAACCATACATATAGTTTTGTCATTTATGGATCACTTTTAGAAAAAGTTCTTGAGTAATAAAAGCCGAACTAAGTGTCAATCTTGTACAATCAAGAACAATGTTCTTCAAGAGTGAAATAACGAGCAATTCAAATATAAAATTCTAAAAACTGTCTTTGTGAAACACCAACCTGTATTCACTGCAGCGATCTCTCGTCTAGCTGGTAGTTTTCTAGGCGATTTTACTGCACGATGCAGAAAAACTTCCGGAATAGCAAACGGTTTAAGTAATCTCCGACCATCCATTCTATTGCTCTCAAATTGCGTAGAGTCAAAATGCACCTAAAAAAACCCCAGTAGCAGAGAAAGTTGTCACAACGTTGTATCAACGTTACAATGGGAAAAACCAAATGTTGTCACAACGTTACCTAATGTTGTCACAAAGTTACATAACGTTGTATCAACGTTGATACAACGTCAAAGGGCCCAGGAATCAACGTTGCCACAACGTTACCACAATGTTGTCTTAACGTTGCTACAATGTTGTCACAACGTTAACATTGATGTCACAAAGACAACATTGTATCAACGTTACAATTAGAAACACTAAATTTTGTCATAACGTTACCTAATGTTGTCACAAGGTTTCATAACGTTAATGCAACGTTGATACAACGTCAACGTTGCCACAACATTACCATTATTACAATGGTGTCCTAACGTTGCTACAATGTTGTCACAACGTTAACATTGATGTTACAAAGACAACGTTGATACAACGTCAAAGTTCCCAGGAATCAACGTTGCCACAACATTACCACAATGTTGTCTTAACATTGCTACAATGTTGTCACAATGTTAACATTAATGTCACAAAGTTTATAATGTTGATATTTCTTTTCTTCTTTCTCTCATTTCTGAATTTCCCATACTTCAGCCACTCCTGAATGTAGGCTGAAATTTTTTCCCTATTTTTCTTCCTCTCTCCATTTCGATATCCTTACTGTATAAAAAAGCAATATTTTAGATAAAGTTGTGGGCACATCATAAGTTTTGATTTGGCATAGTACATACAATAACACACAAAATTCCTAGGTCAAATTCAATGTAGCTGCCCAGTTAGAAATTCCTTGTCGCTAGTGTGGAACATGGTCATATGGAACTTTTGTGGACAGCCGCAAAAAGTTCGCCACAGTCCATAAGGACTATGTAGAACAAAAGTCCAATGTGGTTGCTAACATGGAACCAATGTGGAACAAAAGGCCACCTCTGCCTATTTTCAACCTAGGCTCTTGCTATAGGTTATAACCTATTGGGAAAATCTTCAAATACCAATGTGTCGTCCATAAAAACAAGTTTATTTCTAGTATTTTTGAAATAGCATATCTAAAAGAAGTACCGTATTTGACGGCATATAAGATGCACCAGCGTATAAGACGCACACTCATTAAGTTGGCCACTCACAAGGAAAAAAGTTTTAATAGTCCGTAGGAAAGCGCGGTACCACAATAACTTATAATGTAGTTTCTTTTAGTTGTCACGTTTCGTAAAACCCAAATATTAACACAATCATTGAATGCAATTATGAAATAGGTAGTATAGACCATCTGGGCTTAAAATAGCATTCAGTATTGAAAGTTAATCTGTGGAGGTTGAACCTTCACATATAAGACGCAGGGAAATTTTTCGAGACATAATTTAGGAAAAAAGGTGCGTCTTATATGCCATCAAATACGGTAATAAATAAAATAAATCAATTAAAAGCATGTAAGTCCTATGTGCTACCACCCATTTCTTGGGTCATATTATTATATCATACTCATTATTTGGGCTGTTAAGATTTCTCAGTATGTGAAAGAAAAATAAAAATTATATTAATGAAATGTCATGGAAGGGGTACAAAAATGAGCCACTTCAGTTTTCAGCATTAAATTAGACTAAGCCAATTAAATTGTTTTAAAACAATGATAACTAATTTCCTATTTAATCTACAGTGTCTTGAAGAAGGTAATAGAAAAAAACCTCTCATCTCGTGAATCAAAATACATCATCCGTAGCTTTATTATTTGAACATAGAGAGAAATATAAAGAGTTGGCAATATACATTAAAAAGTTAACCAGTATACAAGTACTCATATGAGGTGCTTGCAATACAATAATCACAGAATGAAACAATAAACCAAAATAAATTAAGCAATAAGGAAATTACGGCAAATCTGGATTCTCCTTAGTAATTATCGACTGATATTCAAAGGAACTTACTGAAACATACCACTTTTGTAATGCCATATAAGTGTACAAAAGATAGGGAATGAGGTGCAATAGTGTATGCAACATCCATAACTTTTACTGAATTGTAACATTTTTTCATATGCTTTTTCGGGATTCAATCTCTGATTTAACTATTTGGAATAACAAAATTTATTACTTTTTAATTAACGGCCACATATTTTTAGCAAACTGGTAGGAGCCAAGTGAACTGTGATGTAAGAAAGATCAACCACTTTATATCGAAAGTATTTTCACATACCATTTCCGATCTCTTCCTGTATTTCCTAGTCACATAATTCCGTTTCTTCGAGAAATAGGGTTGAGCCTTTTTATTCTGGAATCACATTCTTCCAAGCGAAATCCTTGGACACGAATCCTGGTACAGTTGTTTTTTAATTTCACGTAAGCTGTTAAAGTACTCAAATACTTCGCATTGGCAAGGTATACTTAGTGGAATAAGGCGGCTCATAGGTAGTATCAGATTCATTTATTTAAGCAGGGTATGCAAATTGTACAATTTATATAAATAGTGACTCACAATGAATATAAGATTAAAAAGTGTTCAACAAAAATTCAAAGATTGCTTCGCAGTTGCTATTCAAAGTGATAACTTTGATAGTCATGATACTTGCTTAAACATGATAACAATTTAGAGACACAGTAGTATCCATCATAATTTCGTATGACCATTTGCTCTGCTTACCAAGTAAGTGCAACAAAGAACAGCAATCACAGTCCGCAGCCTACAACAGTTCTTAACAAACCTTTACGAGACGGAAGAAACAACCACATAATTAGATGGAAAGCAAAGTATTTCAAAATGGCATGGCAGTATTTAAGAACAATTCGAAGACTTCTTGAGAGGTTAATATGCAAGCAAAATATGGTGCAGCACTTTAGAGAGATTTAAAACATATCGGAGAAACTTTTTGTTTTATTTAAAAACGGGCTGCGATAAAGAACGGAAATAGTTGAACTTCAATGAAGTTGAAACGTGCTCGGAAGGCTGTATAAGATATAAGAGTCCTCTCGATCTTAATATCTGCAACGGAATAATACCAAACTGGAGTGCAATCTATCTAGCAATTCCATCTCCCTTGCGGTGTTTACAATCTTAAAACGCCATGACAGTATGGATCGACTATGACTTAAAGTCGACTTCGAACTATCGATCCCTGAGTCTACCGTTTTTGAATGAGGGCGGCTGAAAAACTTTTCCTTTTTTCTTCTTCTTCAGTGTTCATTTTATCGATTGATTTTCAGGAACTCGCCGTTCTTCTCGTATATTTGCCTTCCTCTTCATTTCCACTTAGTTTTTATGATATCCTTGCTAAGGATGATGGAAGAATTCGCACCCCTCCTCCAGACAACACATATAATTCTGATTAAAACTTCATTGAGGTAATTAGGTAACTATTGAATATTTTCCTTTACAATTATGAATTTTTTAAGACTTGGATTAAGAGGCTGTGATATTTTTTATCCATCTATCAGATGTTCCTTGATAATAGCCAATATATAAAAGTTACTTATCTCTGTCGAAAAGTCCATGCTTTATCATTTTTATCTAAAAAACAATGTTCCCATTTTTATTTTTCTAGTATCATTTAAGTGAGAGTAAGAGAGAGAGAGCTACGCACTGTCCTACGTCGGCTTTCAGTAGAATTAGGTTAGTATCGGTCACAAAGCGCTTCGTTTTTTATTCCAAAAGGGAAGTGTGGCTTAAAGTGGATTATTTTTAGAAGAATTATGAAGGAAAGAAATACGGGAATTGACACTCTTACGGTTACATTCCGTCACTGTATGTTACACTGATGAAATTGCACTGTTAAGGGCTACTCCAAAATCCGCTACGAGGTTTTTAACTGTCGAAGAACTGAGAGAGCGCGAACCTTATCCGAAATTGAGGATGTCCTTGGCGTATTTGGGAAGCAAAGTCACACAGTATAAAGCTGTAATACCAGGGATGGAGTGGAGAAAATATTTTTATTTTTGAACTGACCTCGAATACAAAAGGAATAAAGCGAAGGAATTCCGATTTGCTCCCATTGCGCAGCTCGTGATCTCTTAGTTTTAATTAGCCACGAATTTAGCACATAACGACCAGGTCTAAAGTAGAGTCAGAGTCTCCAATAACCTGGTTGCCCCTCCTACTCACTTTTCCCTTTTTCGTAGAATGTATAAGCAATGAGCAGTTTGCCCCTAAAAACAGAGTGCGTGTGATTGTAGCCCTAGTCACGCGAAATTGTCTGCATCCATCGCCGGATCTCTGCCGCCTTCGCTCTTTTGACTTGCAGCTCTCTTTTTCCGCCGTTCGTCCTTAGAGGTAAATAAAGCTCTTTCGTTTTCAAAAACCTCTAATCTTTATTCGCAAGAGAAACCCTGACAATTGGCGAGAACTCCCTTTTTTATCACTTAACCCCGGACTTTCTAGGAGTGTGGTATAACAACTTTTACACTAGGAGTGACCACACAACTTTAAAATGCCAAATAACGTTTAACCCCCGAACGGAACGGAAGACGTTCATTTCTTGTGGGAAGCAGGAAATAAACATCGATAAGCTTGCAAATAACAAGGAGTTTCAGCTGGAACTTAAAAATAAATTTTCAGCCCTTCATGAGGAAGAACTCGGAGCCAAAGTAATGGAAGTTGTAAAAACCCAGCGAATGATGAAACGACGGAAGGAACTGAAGATTTGAGACATTCCAAGGGATAGTATTGAATATACTCAGAATTAAGGTTGGGAAGGAAGTTCGAAAAGGTGACAGTCTATCTCTAATCTTATTCCCAGCAGTTTTGGAAGACGTTTTTATACCCATTAATTAATGAATGCAGGAACTCATTAAAAAATACATTTTTTATGGTACCCCTATAGGGGTATACTTAAATACCGTATACTTAAATACCATATACTTAAATACCGACTCATATATATGCATGCAAGTTGCAACGTTATGACAACAAGCAGGCAACGTTGTGACAACTTTGTGGCAACTTTATGACAACTTTGTGACAACGTTGTGACAACTTTGTGACAACTTTGTGACAACGTTGTGACAACGAGCAAGCAACATTTTCCTTTTGGACGTTCATTACAGCGACTATGTTATAAAAATGTCAGTTAAAACTTCATGTAGCATCATTGAATAAAATACTTTTGCAACATGAAAAATTAATGTTACAGTATAACGTTGATGCAACGTTGTCACAACGTTGAGGTTGCAATGTAACATTTAGATTGATGCAACAACGTTGATACAACGTTGTGACAACGTTCTCTGCTACTGGGGAACGTACATTAATTCTGAATTACACACATTTTAATACTTTTTCCAACGGAAAAGAATAAAATTCAATTATTTGTTCAAGGAAATGGTAAATTTCTAGTTACACACTAGAAATTTACCAAGGAAATAAATAATCAGTTTACATACCTCACACAGTTTGCTGTGAGCAGTGGGCATCCATGCATCACGACGTAATTTTGCTAACCAAATCTTCTTCCTGTTGGAATCTGCTGGAAAGCGAAACATTCTAAATCCTTCTTCTGCTCGATTCTTGCATCCTACTGCACAGCAGCACGGCATTATGCCTATTTGCCAATAAACTTACGCACAACGCAGCGTGGGAACACACAGAAAGAAGTTCTAAAAAGAACTGATAATGATTATGAATGATTGTTCTGAAAAGAAAACTTAATTGAAAAATTAAACCGTGAATAAATGTTCTGAAAACAATTGATTATTAAATTGAATAAATGAAGAGGTAAGTTAATAAAACCAATAAACTAATGCACAACGCAGCGTTGGAACACACAGAAAGAAGTTCTAAAAAGAACTGATAATAATGATGATGAATGATTGTTCTGAAAAGAAAACTTAATAGAGAAATTAAACCGTGAATTAATGTAATGTATGTTCTGAAAAGAATTGATTATTAAATTGAATAAATGAAGAGGTAAGTTAGGCAAACGCTCAGTAAACAAGTACTCTCTAACACCATACTAGGCCCAAAGATGGCGGAAAGTGATCACGTGACTACTTTCGACCAATACCGTTGCAGGTTTGTCGGCAAGAGTGATTATAAAGAGCTAAAGAGTGTCCGAACCACGGGAGCGACTCTCCGTAAGGGGGGGGTGGGACGGATTCTTTTTGCCGAAGTTTAACAGATGGCCTGTATATTGTACCAGACGAATATACTTTTACGTATTATATATTGTATTTAGCATATTGTATCTACTCTATTACAGTTTAAACCGTTTAAAAAAACACTTCCTAGTTTCTTTGTAAAATGAATTTAAAAATTAACATCAATTTTTAATTTTAATTAACTGCAAAACTTTAGCATAATTTTTGTGTAAAGTGGTAATTGTGAAATTGTGGTGTAATGGTTAGCAGATCCGATTCTAGTACAATAATTTGCTGGTTTCGAATCCGCTCTGGATAGATTTTTTTTCGCATCTTTTTTTCGGTCGCAAAATTACTGTTTTTAGTAAATACATTATCAATTTCAATGCCACAGTCAGGAATAACTATCTGCTGGTTTTACTCGTCATTTCATCTTGCTGAATAATACATATAATCTTTCCGATAGAAAAATTATTCGTCGACGGGAATATTTTCAACGCAGTCTCACAAATGTACGCTGCTATTTGAAATCACTTAACTACATTCTAAGACCGTAGACCATAGGTTCCCAACCTTTTTTGAGTCAGGGCCCACTTTTTCAGTCAATAATTTTATAGCGCCCCCCTTAGGTTAACTACATTGTACATGCAATATATTGAAAAACAAGAACAAATTTTTAATTTTCTTTAATCTTAAGATAATGAAATATGGAAGTATTGTTGAAGATTGAAATATGTTATTAATAATTAATATAATATTATTAATGAGACAGCTGAGCTTGATGCGATGAAACTAATGTATTAATATTTGGTGTAATTTTTGTCATTAATAACCTTAAGTCACCGCGTTCCACTATTGAAAACCTGTTTCTTTTCTTAGTTAATAGATTGGTCACCATGCTAAACCCTCTTTCTGCTAAATATGAGGACGGAAAAGCAATGAAAAATTTCTTTACTGCAGCCCATAAGGCTGGGTATAATATTGGAATTTGATGTTGAAGCCGAAATTCTTGATACCCATATTTAATTTAAATTTCAACTCTTCATTTGTTGACAATTCGATAAAATCCTCCTGAATTTTGATTTGAATGATCAAAGGGAAGGGAATGATTTGAATTTGATCAAATTTGATCAAATTCAAATAATTTCCTTGCAGTTTGTTTCATTAAATTTGTTGTATAAATCTGTCAAATAAGCAATATCGCTCTTACATTTCAATAAATTCGCTCCTAATAAATCATCTTTACTTTCAAAAAACTTAGTAACTGCTTCAAAGAGTTAAAAAAAATCGTTTTAGACAAGTACCTTTTGACAGCCAACGAACTAACGAAAATTCCTTTTTATTCAAAATAGTGTTCCAAAACGCCAAAAACAGATTTTCCTTTAGTGTCCATTTCTAACGTTTTTGCGAATAATAAGTTTTGACAAATCCTTTCATCTTTTATGAATCGAACGTACACCAGAAGTAAAGACTCCTTTTTTCGGCAAAGTAGATTCAACAAGCTGTAATGAAAACTCGGTAGTCTTCAAAAACTCAGCTAGAGAACTCTCCACATCCTCGGACATTTCGTCTATTCGCCTCTGCACTGTATTATTGCTCAACGGAATTTTTTTAATTATATCAGACGGTGGCTTACGCAGCACGGTACGCAGAACTTCACTCAAAGCTGGAATTATCAATTCTTCACCAATTGTGTGTGGTTTTCCCGATTTAGCAATGAGTAAGGAAATATTATATGACGCACGTAATCCATCATTTTCTTCTTTTGATGCGGCCGAAAACATATCACCCAAAGTAGGACGTCTCGAATGTTGATCTCTGAGTATTTGAAAGTAAGATATATTTTTATATTTTTTCTCAGGATGTATTTCGCTCAAGTGCTCTTCATATCGCGAAGGTTTCATAGCTTCATTGGAAAACACCTCATTACCAATGAGGCACTTTAGTAATGTCTTGTTTGTGGGTGATTGAATGAAACCATATTTTAAATATTCGACATTGTATTGCCTACATTTTTTCTTTGGTTCCGACATGGATCTATATGTAGAAACAACACAATAATATGATTGATAGATACGTACGGAAACATTGTAATTATTAAGAAAATATGTTTCGGAGAAAAAAATTTCCGTATTTACATATGTAAAAATCAACGTAAGGTGAATAATTAATTTGGCAACAATTTGCGTCAGAGCGCGTCAGAGCAGAAATCATAAAAAGTTTTGTTATTATTATTTTCTATTCTCTGTGTCAGTCATTGTTAAACTTCATTAACCAAACTACGAGTAAAAGCCGATGATGTTATCAGTGTTAACCAAATTCGATACAGTGAAGGTGTTAAGGGTCGAAGTTAATCCTTCGACCTGAAGACGCTGACAGGATAGTGAGCGAAACTTAAGTTACCAAGCCATCCTACGCGGACGGACACCCGAAAAATGCAGAGAGCATGTACAATGTAATGTCTGCTCCGTCCCTACGCCTTGTTGCTTTTAAGTCTGGTTCTAATCCTCATGGTTAATAAACAGATCATTTTAGAACTCCCCCACCTTCTTATTTTCACTTCCAATTCATTGCCCCGTACTTATTTTCATTCCATTTAATCATTACCACATTTTACTCTCCTTCCGTCATATTCCTACATTCATTTTTCCTATAATTTTCAATTACAAATAACGAACTATCCAAAATTGGGAATCTGAAAGCGCTTCACAGCCAAGAACGAAAATTAATTTACAACGTCATTAAGTGTATGTGGAAGGAGGCCGATGAAGAAATTCAATAAAAGTTTATAAAAGCTTTTGATAGGGTGGTGTCATCAACAGAAACAATCCTTGGGACTACTATGAATATTCCAAAGTAGAGAGATGATTTAAAATAATCGCTCGGGGAGATGTGTGTTTTTTAATCGGGTTGAGTTTCATTCTCCTTTTGCCAAATAACCTTTATACAGAATTTTAACGGCAGTTACAATGTCCGTATTTCCATTGTAAACGCACTATTAGCCGCCCTGCAAACATCGTTTCCGCCCCTCTTCTCCGTACTTTCCATTCCGTCAGTATTCCACGGATTAGGTCAACCCCATTCGTGACGCATCCTTCTGTCACAAGCTTTTGCGAGAGCTGAGAAAGCATTTATAACAATGTTTCTGACACCAGGCACCAAAAGGCAGTAGCGTCATAAGTTAAAGAATCGAAACAAAGATGTCAGTAATGCCGTCAGTGGCTATTAAATACGCCAAATGCTCAAAGGGGCGGCGGCTGGACCTCAACGCCCCCTCAATATGACTTGGGCACTGAACGCCCCCCTCAGACTTCTCAGCGCCCACCGGGGGGCGGTAGCGCCCCCGTTGGGAACCACTGCCGTAGACGAACATCATGCACAGTGGAAATTCAAAATTGGCTTTTTTTCGAGAGGCCTAAACACCTCTTCATTGCTACTATTGGCTCCAGTGGCGCCCTTCCCTCGGTGCGGGAAAAGGCTGCGGAGGACAGAACTATGACAAATGAACGCTTGTCATGGCCCTGGTCCGAACCTTCCATATAGAGGGCCTTGTCGGGAACGAGCCTGTGCTGCCTTTTATTTCACTTTTGAAACAAGTGTCATTATTAATATAATTTTTTTTCCTCAGGAATTGAAGTGAAGAGTATTCAATACTATTTGTCTTACATAGCATCAAAAATGAAGGGGAGAATGTGCTGTATCGGTAGCTTAATTGGATAAAGCATCAGCCCGGCAAGTGGAAGATCCGGGTTCGTGTCCTGGCTGCGGCAGACCTCTTCTCCTTCATTTCTTCCTTCAACTTCACCTCTAACATAACCGCACATTTGTTTACTCCCCCCTTGTTTTTTTACTTTACTTGATGAATTGCATCTTGTATTTATGCATTAAATAAATAGGCAGATAAGTTACTACATTGCCGTACACCTTTCCTTATTTCAGCTTCCACACACTAATTTGCATTCATAATCACAGCCTTTTCATATTTATAGAATTCTCATAATATTTTACGATCTCTAAATTTGACTCCAATTTTCTCTAGTATTTCAAAAAGTTTATACCACTGTACATTGTTGAATGCCTTCTCAATGTCGACAAATTCTGTATAGGTTTCTTAATTTTCTCTATCCATCTTTCAATTATTGCTCTTAAAGTTGAGATGGCTTCTTGTTGTTTTACCCTCCCTTTCCTAAATCTGAATTGATCTTCAGTCAGTGTACTATCAATTACCTTTTCTATTCTGTTCCGTATGATTGAAGAAAAATTTTGGACACATGCACCACTAAATTAGAAGAAGAATTCAAAGGATAAATTTATTAAATAAGTTCAGAGAAATTACGTTCTCAGATGATGTAACCGGTATAATGCGACCTCCCTGTTCTATGGGCCGTTCCGATACTGCCAGTAAGATTAGGGAAATAGATGCTAGAACGAATCGCTTCAAAGATTAATTTTTTCCGCGAAAGCAACCGTTTAGGTAAATAGAGTCAAGGTGCTTTTGCAATGATGTTGTGGAAATTCATAATATAAAGATGATGTATTTTCCATAGATTTATTTCAGAACAATCGGTTACTTTGTATTCTCTCGTCTTTCCATTTCTGCGTTTGAATGCGTAGTGTTCTATGAACCAGAAGATGGCTACGTAGCTGAAACTAGTTGTTCTGAAATAAATCAGTGGAATAGTATAAATCATCTTTATATTAATCTAATATTTAGATAAGACCATGCTGTTCATGGGTTCGATGCCAGAGCACATTAAGATTTCTCACATAAGGAATATAAGGGAAAAGTAGGACGTCGTTGGAGGTAGTTGCAGCCAATATTTCTGCTTGAATTTTCATACATAGATAGAGACGGTGATTTTCTGTTGTGCTGCATACTAAGTTCACCAGGAAGACCCAGGTTCGATGCCAGACAATTAAATTGCAGCGAATTTGAAGAATGTCTATGTCTGTGTCTATGTCTATGTAAGAACCCTGCAAGCCGCCTTTCGGCGTGTGGCAGGGGGTGCAAGCACCTTGACTCTATTTTCCTAAACGGTTGCATTCGCGTATACTTCGCGGAAAAAATGAATTTTTGAAACGATTCGTTCTAGCATCTATTTCCCTAATCTTTCGGGCAGTATCAGCACGGCCCATATAACAGGGGGGTCGCATTATATCGGTTACATCATCTGAGAACGTAATTTCTCTGAACTTATTTAATAAATTTATCCTTTGAAATTTTCTTCTATCTTCTAATGATTCCCATCGTGCCACTCATGAGTGACACTCGCTGTTTTATCGTAGCAATTCTTTACAAATCGTATCGCCTTTCGTTGTACTTTTTCTAAATCCCGAATATGACATTTCTCGGCGGTGTCCCATACACTACATGCATACTCAAGGTGAGGCCTAACTAACGCTAAGTAACATCGCTCGCGAACCTTTTCTTCGCTCCTACCGACTATTCTTTTAACGAAGCCGTGTTTCTTAAGTGCTTTTCCACATATATTTCGGATGTGGGCACTCCATGATAGATTATTCGTGAGAGTTACTCCAAGATACTTTACCGATTCTACTGTCATTAGGTTTACCCCTCGGAGACTATAAGAATAATCATTTATTATAGATTTACTTTCGAAGAAGTTAACTACCGAACACTTTTCTACATTAAGCTCTAATTGCCAATCATCGCACCAATTCATAGTTCTATCGAAGTCGTTCGAAAGGGTTAATCTATCCTCTGAACTAACTATTTCCCTGTAAATGACTGTGTCGTCTGCGAATATCCTAACATTGCTTTCAATGTGATTGCTGAGGTCGTTGATGTATACTAAAAATAACAACGGTCCAATTACACTGCCCTAAGGGATGCCCGAGGTCACCTTAACCAAGTTGGAACTAATACCATCGAGTACTACTCGTTGCTCTCTATCGGTATCAAGAATATTTTCAATCCTTTTTTTCTTTTGATTACCGTCCCGATATGATGCCGACATGAAATTAGTGTTTTTAATCTGCTTGCAGTATGCAAGCAACATTTTACTCGTATGTATATATAGGTATATCCTGAGAAACGTCTATATATAATAGATATATTCGGAGAAGCGTCTATATATAATAGATAAACAGGGTGTCCCAGAAGTCATGGACCAAACGAAACACAGAGGTAGAGCATCACCTGGGCTACAGCTTTGCAATTCATCTTGGTATCCGATCTTCTTTTGTTTTCGAGTTACGATTTTATTTCGTGTTTTCTGAGAAAACCATGACTTTCCAGTCATTTGTGGTCATGGTGACGTAAGTATTTGAGATGCATTGTTTAATTTTTTCTCCAAAAATGCTAAATAGTTGTTGTAACTGACAAGAGAGTAGTTTTAACCCTTTCTCATACCGTTTAGCCAAAATAAAATTTCAAATTCTTAAATTCTCAAAATTCCGAACTTTGACAAAATCTTTGAGGGCAATTTAAAAAAAATTCATAATAAAAAAAGTTTTTGCCACGTATCTTAAAAACTTTTTCAATGCATCAGCTACTTACCACGTAAATTTTGTTGGGATATCTTTACGGAATCATACCTAAAATTTGATTCGAAACATAGTAAGTCGATGATTCCCAGTTCTAACAAACAAGTCAAAGCCTCTCTAAACCTTAAACTGGAGCCATCAATGTGTTTAATTATCGAAAAAAGAAAACGTATTACCATTTAACATGGCTGTGGCACTCTTAAGCGACCAGTTATGCTACCAGATAAATGTGTTTCTAGTTCTGCTTTTTTATGGTTTTTCTTGAATGCGAGTACCTGTGAATCACGAAATGACTGTGTTCGGTGATTTATCATAATCTGTATTAAAAAGCATAATCTATGACCAGGATAAGAATCTCCATTAAATTCCCTTTCTTTTAGTACTTATCTCGGCCTTCGCTTTAAATATCCGTAGGGACCATTTTTCCAGTTAAATTCTCCAATGAAACGGCAGTGAAATGCCAATGTACGGTGAAAAAAGAACTTTACGTGCATTTCATATGAAATCATATTCGAACGATTCCTAGTTGTACACATTTTGGATATAAAAGATCGGTTTTTAACTATCAATTTCAGTTAATCCCGGAATTAAAAATTTCTGTATCATCGAAAAAACATTGAATGTAGTTTTGAATAATTTATTCATTGTTCTTTTTAGGCAGATTCATAATTGACATCTTAATCGATTTTTTCGCAACTTCTGTTAAGCTACACATCAATTTATGACAAAAGACGATTTATATTTACGCGCCAATTGGAAACTAGTCTCAAGAAGTCTGGACGTGCTAAGTCGTTATTCTCGTTACTTCAATCTGATTTACAGTTGTCCTCTTCGAACGTAGGCACACATTGTGCATTGTGAGACGTATAGGATTGAGGGACATCTTTAAATATGCTGACAGAAGTAACTATTTGAATATATTTATTACAAAATACAGACGGATAGGATATTCAACGAGATCTGTAGAAGGGACGTCACGATTCATAAATGAGACACGCTTCTTTCTCCAATGCAGCTCGTCTTTGAAGATGAGGTGAATTAACCCGGTAACGCCCTGCGGTACCGTTTGGTACCACCCGGTAGGGTATTAAGAAGATTGAATTTTCTGATACCTCCGAATATTTTGCTGGATTTTTTTCAGTTTTACATCTATTTGCATACTTTGAGGCTCACTATTACAAAAAAATTGCTTTTGTTTGTCCTTATTTTACGCCAATACCGATGTTTGAAAAAGGTGAATTTTCATGAATCCCAAAAAACACGCTTTTTTCGTGCAGACCTTCCGATTTTTTTTATATTTCCAGTTTCGTGGCTATCTAGAAGATTTTTTCAAGTGGTATCAAATGTCAATACATCTAGCTATAGATGTAATTAGAATTTTAGGTTGCTAGTTTATTTATAAGGAAGTTAAAATGAGTTACATTTTGCTGGTACCATATGGTACCGCTAGGCAGTTCCCATTATACTTTTATGCCGGAAGCGGAAATTTCTTCTGCTACGACATTTCTATCGGATTTCTTTTGCACTTGCGATATTATTGCAAATAAATATTTGAATATAGTTGCATTTCATTTATGTGCACCCCAAAAATATATCTAGTTCAGTCGTTTTCGATGATTTAGGCTGATTTCGGAAGTATGGATTTACCCTGTTCGGGCCCTTGACCGGATTAGGAAGAGACAGATGTTGGGTCTGGTTGTAAAAATGAACCATTTCTCTAAAGGAGCGAAATAAGCTAAAAGTTGAGGAGTGGCGGAGGGAATACCACCGTAAACTCCGAAGATGGCTGGCAAAAAGCGAGGAACACGCGACCTGAGACAATTCGGAAAGATTTTGTATTGTTTTGGCCTTCCGTTTCTCCATCGCGAACAACCGAGCAATATTTGCGCCTTTTACTCCTAATCCTGAGTTACACTTCCAAGGAGCGTTTGGATAGCTGAACTACGTAAAAGACCTCAGGTGAACAGGTGATCCTTGATGAAGACATCACCATTTTTCCTAATCCTGATTACTCCTCCTTTCGTGAAGTGTCCCCCACACAGGCTTTTGAGCGTTTTTTTTACGAAGAAGTCGTTTCACATCTGGTGATGGAATTGAATAAGTATGCCCTGTTCTGCAATTGTGGAAATCCGAATGTAACAGCTGAGGAAATGAAATTGTTTATTGCGGTTCCTAGTAAAAGGCACTATCAGCTTACGGCATAAGGAATTAACTTGTTTATAAGTCAATGAGGCGAGATAGATTTTTGCAAGTTAACCGATTCATTCCTTGCTGTGACAGAACTGATTAGTCTTCTCCTGATGCTCGTAGGAGGCTGACGTGCCAACCGGTCGCTCCAAAATACTTTAATTTTCATCCCCTACGGTAGCAATGTTTTGACCGCGATGTCCCCCCCCCCCCCCGTTGCCCGCAAGAAGGATTCACAGCCCACCATTTTCCAAAAAAAACGCCAATTTCAACTTTACTCTGGAGAAGGTGGAAGAGAGTCTCGCCTTGTTTAGGAGCGAGTTGGATGCGGCAAAAAGCCAATCGCCTGGGTCCTCCTCCATCACGTCCATCGAGGAAAGATTCGAAAGGAAAATCCTGAGCGACGTGCAAAGTCTCAGGAATCGGCTCGAAAGAACAGAGGAAAAAGTGGACGCCTTGGAGCAATATTCAAGGAGGAATTGCCTGCTCATCCATGGCATTCCTGAAGCCACTCAGGATGACTGCCAGCAGTCTCCCTCTTCGGCGACAAGCTGAAGATCGCCGTCGACCGACAATTTTTAGATCGGGCGCATCGCGTTGGACCCCGCAGATCTCCATCCGAAGATAGACCACGGCCAATAATTGTTAAATTTGTGTCATACCAGGTTCGCCACAAGGTATGGATGGCGAAAAAAGAATTAAAAGGCTCCGGTATTCTCATCACCGAGTCTTTAACGGCCGCATGGAACTCGGTTCTGCAGGCGGCCAGAGGCCTGGTGGGTCCGCCCAATGTCTGGACACAGGATAGGTAGGTAGTTTTCCTGCGTCCAAACGGGGGAAGGGCTCACATAACGAGGATCTTGACGCCGTTCGGAGTGAATTTACTCCTACCATCTCAACCGACGGCGTTGATAGGTAAGCGGAAGGCGTAAGTTGACGAGAGAAATAATTCTCATATATTACTAGACAGAGGAATTTATCCCAACACATCTGTATCCCAACTTCGATTTTCACCCGGATATAAGACTTCGCAGAGGAGAGTTACTTTTTGCCGCTGAACTTCAGAGATCTTCTTCTTTCACGCCCCTTGTTAGTTTTCCCCACATCTTACTGGGCCGCATTCATTAGTTATCTTATAGTGCAGTCTTTAAATAAGTGCTTTATTTTTCCCTCAGTGTTCCCTATTCTCAGTGCAGGTTTAGTTATTTCCCACCCTATCCCCTTTCTTGGTGTCCATTAGCGTGGTGATAGTAAAAGTGAATTTTTAGTGAGGATCTATCATTGTGTAAGTGAAAGTGTGTCAATGAATTTGTTAAACCAAGATCTAGCTTTAATAAACGAATGGAGCAGTAATAATTTCATTGCCGTTAACCCAACTAAATCGCAAGCCATTATCATTGGCAATCCTAAACTTTTAAAGAATTTAAATATCGATATGATTCCCAAGCCCATCTTAAACGGATTTCAAATCCCGTTGAGTAATTCAGTAAATAATCTTGGCCTTTTCATAAATGAAAATCTGCAATGGTCGCAGCAAGTAACAAATATTTGTAAGAAAGTATACATGTCCCTACAAAATCTCAGGCGCTTAGGATATTTTCTCCCTTCTTCTCTGAAAGCACAGCTTGTGAAGTCTCTAATTATGCCTCACTTTGATTACGGAGACATTATCTACCAAGACTTGTCCGGTGAACTAACTCTTAAACTACAGCTCAGAATGCAGCTGTGAGATTTATTTTTAATTTAAGAAAATACGACCATATATCTGAATCATACGATGAATTAGGCTGGTTGAAGTTAGATTCTCGCAGAAAGCTACATATTCTTTGTTCATTCTACAACATCCTACAAACACATACTCCCGAATACATCGCAAACGAATTTGTAATTTTGGATTCAGTACATAACCGTAACACAAGAGGATGCAAAAACCTACTTATCCCTCACCACCGAACTGAAACATTCCACAACTCTTATATAGTAACTGCAAGCATGCTATGGAATTCTCTCCAGGCTAATATCAAGCTCTCTCCGTGTTCTCTCATTCTTTCAAAAGAAAATGCCTTAATTACCTTCAGCTACATAGACTTTTGAATTAAAAAGTCACACTTCTCCTTTCTATCAATATGCATTCACTGAATCGCCTTATTTTACCCCTCTATCCTTGCTTAAATCTTTCCTATAAATGCCCTGACACGAAATGCAGCAATGCAATCAGCAATGAAAAGAAATCTCCTCTATCATATACATACTTAACTGATGTTGCTCCTGCTCTTACTTTCAACGCATAAGATGCTTTCTCTGTCTTTGTACGTAATTATTCTGTATTTATATCTAATAATTCTCATGTGTTTCTTTTTTTCTCTCTTTTTTTTCTCACTTACAGTTACCTAAATGTCTATGTTATATACAACTTTGACTAGTACATACTGTATGCATTATTTTGATACTGTTTTTTTATAATATTCTTTTATTTTTCTTCATAATGTACGTTTTGCTTGTTTTTCTATTTTGTTTTTTATGTTACTTTGTATATTGCTATCTCTTTTTAAATGTAAACTGATTCTTATTTATGTATCGCATTTAAGTACTTATTGGTAGTGTATGTATTTATTTTTGAATGTTTTTCTCTTCTCTTATCTTTTATCTATTACTTTCGGTAGGTTTGCGCAGGTTTTTCACACCCCCCTTCCTTGTGGGTGTTTTCCTGCAGTGGATTTTTCCCTCTAAGAATCTCTTAGGTTTTTTACATCCACAATTCTCCTAATTGTTTCTACTTCTTATTTACTAATTAATGACGATGGGTTGGATGGAAGAAGAGACTTTTAAGTCTCAATCTCGCCCAAATAAAGACGGTTTATTATTATTATTATTACTGCTGTTGATACCTCCGATAGCAGGTGGAAATTGCGCCCTCTTATGAATATGTTAAAGGAAAAAATTAATGAATATTTCAAAGAAGAGTATTGCCTAAGTTTCGATGAGTCCATGGTTTCATATTTTGGGAGGCATGGATGCAAACAATTCATTCGAGGGAAGACCATAAGATTTGGTGCCTCAATACCCCAGATACCTTGTAAATTTTGACATTTATTAGGGGAATAGTCCCAGGAAAGTGGAAAGCTACGAGAAAGAATTTGGAAAGATCGCAGCACCTTTAGTTGGAATGATAGATGAACTGAAACAGAAAGAGCTGCCTTTCCAATGCTATTTTGATCATTATTTCACGAGCTACGACTTAGTGAAATATCTTCCCGGAAGGAATTATGGTGCAACAGGAACAGTGAGGGAAAATAGAATTCTTCCCCCCTGCCATACGCCTCTGGCGGCTCGCGGGGTATATACCTAAATCTAAATACCTAAAGAATGTTCTCTGAAGCTCTCTAAGGAATTAGCAAAGGATCTTTTGAGGCCAAAAGATCCGTGAGAGACAACATTCTCGTGGTGAAGTGGGTGGACAATGCTGTAGTTTCGGTATTGCCGTCATGTCACGGAATTAATCCGATATCTGGGGTTGGGAGATTCTCCAAAAGTGAGAAAGAAAGACTCCTTGTGCCACGGCCCGCGATGTTTTAGGCAAATACAATAAATTTATGGAGAGCACAGATCGAATGGACTGGAATATCTCTCTTTATCGTGTGGGTGTCAGAGGAAATAAATGGTGGTGACCCATTTTTACGTGGATGCTTGATGCCATGATGCACAATACATGGTTGTCGACGAGGAAAACAGAGAAAAGTACAACCCAGTTAGATTTCCGACAGGCAGTAGTGCAGACTTACCTGGAGAGATTCTAGAATACGCCGAAATCTGTAGGACGATTACCTGCGTCCATAAGCAGTGAAACTGGAATGATGTATGTAAACTCATCATGAGATAATATTTTGACATACAACAGACTGCATATGATTACTAACAGCGGGTTTTCTTCCCAGTGTTTCTGATGAAATAAGGTACGATGGGTACAACCACCTCGTGCAATCCGACACCCAGAGGCGAAGGTGTGCCCATGAAAATTGTACGAGCAGAACACGAACGGAGTACGGAAAATGTAATGTAGGGCTATGCATTGACTGTTTCACAAAATTCCACATTCTGCAGTAATACAATGAAGCCACATTGGCAAACTGTTTATTTACTTTCACTATTTTTGACTTTAAGGATTTCTGTAAAATTTAAATATTTTTAAAATCTTAGGGCAATAATTTGTTTAAACATATTGTTATAATTTTTATGATATTTCATGTTATAAATGTAAAAATAAGCGGAAAAATACAAAATAATAAATAGTTTGTTCAGCTAGCTGTAAATTTCCGAAAATTCCTTAAACCGTCAATTTTATACCCCCAAGCGCCTAGCGGTACCATATGGTACCAGGCTATGTCTCCGTAACTAATGATGTTAAAAGAAAAAGGACTGGACAAATTGACTTAGATAGTAATACGTATCTGTACTTGATTTACGTACTTGATTATAATTAAATTCGAAGACATTTTTTTCCAGGCGTTACCGGGTTAAGTATTAGACACATATTAAGTATTTAGTATTAGACACATTTAGACGTATTTAATATAAATTAAAAGTATTATAGACGTTTAGCATGTTGATGTGCCATCTACTTTGTCCTTCAGCGAGATCATTAATTATTATGTGTGGAATTATGAAACCATAGACATGATGCCTCCCTTCCGATGATTAAGTTACATGAAAAATTCTGGATAAGAATTATTTCAGGTTTTAATCAAATAAATTTATACGGACCCATGTTTATATGTATTGCAACAGAAAAATGGTACACTGTTGTTTAAAATTTGAGTTTTCGTATGTTTTTATTGATGTCGCTTTTTATCTAGAAAAACACACCATTTAATCGTACACAGATAAATAAATGCTACGTTATTTTCCCTTAATATTACACTCAGAAGTAATTAACGTGATTAATGAAATTAAAACTTTAATTTGGGACACTCAGCGAAGTGCAATTCATATTACTGCTAACAACAGGTATCCATTATTTATTTTCCACTCGTCGACTAAATGAAGTACTGGTGTGTCAACAATAGACGTAAATAATAAATAGCACATGGATTTCCTTAAATACCTTTCTTGTTATTAAATTAAACATTAACATTAATATATAACATTAAATGTTTAATTATCGTTTTTCTTTATCGATAAAGAAACTTGAATTGTTCTCACCAGATTCCCGTTTTAAGGAAAACATCACTTTGTCTCAATTTTGCTCAAAAAATAATTCTTGTGAAAAATGTTCCTTTCTCGTATTTTATTACCACAAATTTTGGCTATTAATCTGAATTTTGATGATTGTAGGGGTTTTTCTTTCAAACTCTTTCCTCAAATTAAACTTACTTTATCCAGTGATCACTTCGACACAAAAATTAGTTTGCCTTCACAAGAGCCAGCAGAGCTCGCACATTATACGAAGTCTAATCATCTAAAGATCAATCCAAAAACCTTTGATAACTATTATTACGAAGATGGAAAATGCTCTGATTTATTCTAGCTCATCAATAAGCAAATGAACTAAAAGTATTGAGGTCTATTTAAATTAACGGACTAATCTTGAAGACATAAGATCACCACATTTCCCCGCCAGTGAAAAAGAGGGATAACGCCGATTGAATTTGAGGCAAGTGCTTGCGGTTGATCGCAGCAAGCACCTGCCAGCCGTCGCCCAAACTCAAAATCCAATAAAAAGGTTCGTTTAAACAGTCAAAATCCTCGCAATTGGTAAGTTAGAACAACATTTGACCACTTAAATAATACACTCCATTCAATTATCTTTTCATCGGTGCTTGTCTCGACTTCGTGCGGCCATAATTTATAATTTTAAACTGCGAAATAAATAAATCGTGCAAAGACGAAAATGCACTAAACGCGTGCATTTTGTGGCTGAGTTATGAACACTTTTTCGCTGTCTCTCAAATCCTCACGAGGGAGCTTCCGATAGCCTCTTCTGAGGGCCCCTGGAATAGAATTACGCGTGTAAGTTGCTTCGTTATGGGGAAAATGTATCTCTCTGAATAGTGGCTCATTGAAACAAACGGAGTGGCCACAGTGGAAGAGGCTATTCCAGCGAGGAGCTCGTTGAGGGTGGACTTAGTTACGGTTGTTAAGGCGATACGTTTTTCGTGGGTGTTGACTGACATTTCGATGAGCGGAGGGGGGAAGGGAAGGGGAAGGTGGTTACCATGACGACAGAGGTATAGACAATTATAGGAATGGCAAAAGCGATAGGTTAAGCGAATGAGAAACAGTTGAACAATGAGTTACGTTAATGAAATGCGGTAAGTCGGAAAACAAAAGAACGACGATAGTGAAAATTTAAATGCCTAGTGATCGGGTGAAGGAAGAGGAGGTTCGGCATCCTTATGAAGAACAAAAGAGCAACGATATTTTAAACTCGATCGAAACAAATGAAGAGCGAATATGTTTGCGTTTTCTCTGATGACGTGAATTAAAGGTGAGTGAAGAGAACAGAAAAATGACGATAAAATGATCGAAATGGAAAACAACTGAATCGAGAAAATTCGTATTGCCGTAATAATGACATTAAATAAGTGAATTAAAGAAAAAATATGTAATTACACGAATTTATATTTTGGAAAACATTGAAAAGCAAAAAAGGAATAAAAATAAATTAAATATTAGTAATATAAAAAATATAATATATTATATCTTAATATAATATAAATCAAATTTTATATATCATAATGAACGAATACATTTTCGCAAGGTGAGTTAATTATAATATAATATTTTAAATAGAGTTCTTTCTGAGTTATTAAAGCGTAGTACGTATACTGTAAATAGTGAAACTATTAAAAATGGAAGGAATTAAAAATTCAGTACTAAACAAAGGAGGTAACGAGTGATTTTTTGACAATCGGTCTTTGAGTGGATGTAAGTGAAGGCCAAATAGATCAAATAGTAAGATATATGCCTCCATTGGTTTTAAACATTTAGAACAATAAATTACGAAAATATTTCATAAGGATGTTTTAAATAGAATTTAAAATACAAGTTGCTAATCTAAAATTACTTTAAATGCATTATAATTAATACGCAGTTCATTTTAAAAATAACCAAACACGAAGAACTTTATGAGGGGCCATATTATGTTGATAATTTTAGCTCTTTGTTATAATTGAAATTAAGGAAATTTCGATAAAGGGAAATTGATTTTCGAGACGTGGCGTTTTTCATTACCCCCTTAATTGTCAAACTGCCCCTAATCTGTCACGTTGGACCCTAAACACCTGTTTAAACGAAGAGGTTTAAACTTCCACTGAGAATGGCGGGAGATAATCTCTCTTCTTCATTTCGAATTTATAGCTATTAGATCCCTCGATGAGGATGAGCAAATTAAAGAAGTTAAAAAAGTGAATATGCTTTAAAAAGCGAAATAAATTGACAGGATTTAAATTAAGGAGTACAAAGATAAATTTGAAATCTACGAAGAGACAAAATGGAAGAGAAATATTTTTCGAGATGAAATAAGTATTTCCTGGGTTTATTTAAGTCCAGGGGGAAAATCCGATGATTTTTTGTTCGGCAGTTTAGCCGAATAGATTATGCAGTACGCAACTTTGTATAAAATACATAACTCATTCAGCGCTAAACAAAATCATCTGTCATTGAGCGATAAAACAAAATTTATTCAATTTAGTTTGAGGAAAGGTACGGTTGGACTGAATAATCTGTATTATAGATGTATGAAATGTGTAAAAGAATATTTTTCTTCATGTCCATATTGCATACCAATTCAAAGGGTTGATTATATAAAATATTTCTCAATGAATGAGGGTGGGTAAGAGGATGGGTGGGGAGTGGGTGGGTAAGAGGGTGGGAGGGGAGTGGGTGGGTAAGAGGGTGGGAGGGGAGTGGGTGGGTAAGAGGGTGGGTAAGAGGGTGGGTGGGGAGTGGGTGGGTAAGAGGGTGGGAGGGGAGTGGGTGGGTAAGAGGGTGGGTGTGGAGTGGGTGGCTAAGAGGGTGGGTGGGGAGTGGGTGGGTAAGAGGGTGGGTGGGGAGTGGGTGGGTAAGAGGGTGGGTGGGGAGTGGGTGGCTAAGAGGTAGGGACGGGACCGGAGTAATCTCTGACGTCACAAATATATTCCTACGCTTTACGTCACTCATTCCTAACAAGTGCACTACTACCAATATACGCTCGCAATGGTCCCTTCACGGTGCCCTCCTCTTCAGTCGATGTGACGGTGGCGTTCTCAGAAATGTCCGCTTTTAAAGCACTTATCTCAAAGGCTAAATTCTCGAAAGCATTACAGCGTTGTTTGAGGGATACTTTGCTCATCGTGCTGCTGATATTATAAAGGAAAAATAGCAATTTTGTTTCGCTCACATCTTCTTTGTCAATCTGACATTAATTAGATCAAAATCAACATCCTTCTGCATTACTCGGCGGTAAGCCATTGTGTCACATAAGAGAAAGAATACTTCGTAATTTTTCCACACATAGCTCGGAGAACATGGCAAACACTGACATAGAAGAAGCGCCGCTTGGTGGGAAATTGATGAACGATGCTTGAAGTAGATTGACGCTAGCTTACTAAGTTTTGTCAGTTTTCGTATGTGAAGGTAAAGTGGTTGTTTTCTATATCATGTTCGTAAGGTAAAGACAAATCATGAGAAATATACAGTGGGATAAACAATTAACGCAACACCAGTTGGCGTCAGAGTGCGGATTACTCGGCAACTAACTGAAATCACTCTACCTCTGGAAATTCGGCAATTCTGAATAGAGCCATTAAAAACCGGCAATTTTGTATTAAGAAAGACAAAAATAGGAAGGTTTTATAAAATTTAAACAATTTAATAAAGTTTATAACAATTTCAAAATTTCAAATCGATTTTTGATGCAGTAACCACAGCTTCGATAAATGTCATTTTTTATATGTTGTACATACAACCCTCCTCTACAATTTATAAAAATTTGGCGAGAGTAATATTTCATTTAAGAAAGAAAAACTTTTTTAGCATTGGCGTGAGGCTCGCCGCGGCTCCGCGCCGTCCGGCTCGCGCGCTGAACGTTCGGAAGTGTGACTTCTCATATCTCAGCACGCTTATTCTACCATCCTCTTTTTTTCTACCAATTTTAACTGTTAACCGACCCTTTAATTCCCTTCACCCTCGCCGTTCGCCATTTGCTTCCCACTAAAGTTACCGCCGGTGCGACATTAGCAATTGCATCTCAGGGTTCTCAGTCAGAGCCATCTGTGAGTTCCACGAAAGAGAGCGGGACTGATGAAACCAATGGGAGTCATTACACTCCGGGAAAAGAAGGTCGCTTGGGCTGACTGAGCGATACGCTACAATTCCTCGATCAAACACCTTTTTCATAGATCATGGAAAATTCCGGCGAGGAAATTGAAAAAAGCTACCACTGCTTTGAAATTGTCTTCAAAAGGTGAGGAGGTGAAAATTGAAGAAGATATTCCTTCATCTGTAGAACAGGAAGTCCACTTCCACCAAGCTGACAAGGAAATGATTATGCAGCTGAAGGATAAGTTCGCCGACGCCGCAAAAGTGAGTGAAAAATTCTTATTTTACCTGTCTTGCCTAAATCATGGAGTGTTTCAAAGATAAAGCAGGATTTTCAAGTGTCGGCATATTTGGTCAGAAATATGAAGAAGTACGTATCTGAGCAAGCAATTCTTTATTCTGCGAACGCGAGACTAAGCAAATCTCTCGAAAGAAACTAAGCTGAAAGTGAATGAGTTCTACCGTGAGCCAGACATTAGTAGAGATTGGCGGTCAAAAAAGAGTATAAAAGCATAAAAGAGGGAAATGAGGCACGTAGCAAAGCAAAAATGGCTAATTCTTTGCAGTTTAGGAATGCCCATGAAGTCTTCAAAGAAAAAAATCCCAATGTAAACATTGGATTCTCCAAATTTGCGGATTTGAGGCTCCATGAGTGAGTGTTGGCTGGTGCACCTGCACACACACCATATGTGTCTGCATGATCCACCAGAATTTCAAGCTACTGTATCTCGGGGCTGGATTAGAGCAAATCAAGTCGGATAACGGAGATTCATTGTTTAAAAATTATCGGGACTGCCTGGATTTCTCACTTTGCCGCCATCCATCAGAAATATGCTTTATGGGTGAATGCTCAGAAATACTGCAATGGGAAGACTCCGAAAACGTCGTAAGAAAATGTGGGAGCACATATAGGATGATTGAATTCATTTCAGAGTATTTCCAAGAAAACTGTCCCGATGAAGTTCGTTTCAGGCGATGGACTCAAGAAAATCGTTTTACCTTAACAACGCAGGTTATGGATATAGATAGTTTTTGCGAAGTAATTTCTGAGAATGTCATCAAAGTAAGGAAGCATGATTACATTGCTCGAATGCAAACTACATTCTATTTGAAAGTCAGAGACACTCTTAAATTATGTGAAGTTGTTGCTGTGGCCGAGTTTTCGGAGAATTTTTCTATTCATCAAGATGCTGTGCAAGAAGTCCACTGTTGTGGTAACCAAGCTACAATACATCCATTTGCGTGTTACAGCAGAAATACCGGCGATAAAGTCACACCTCACAGTCACGTAGGAACATTTTGTACCTTTCAAAGGAAACTAATAACCTTTCTTCAAAGAAGGGTATGTAATCTTCGTAAAATATTTTAATTTTCAGGCAGAGCTGTGTCTCAATACAAGAACCGCTACAACATGAGTAATTTGTTTCACCACCAAGAGGATTTTGGAGTTGATGCTGAATGGCATTTCTATGCTACATCACACAGAAAGGGTCCAAGTGACCGGCTAGGAGGAATGCTAAAGCCACACGTGCCAGTCTGCAGCGCCCGTATGGAGAACACATTCAGACTACTAAGGATCTGTACGAATGGGCTCAATCAAATGTTAAAGGAATGGAGTTCGAGTTTGTAGCCAACGAAGAAGTGACCGAGGTAAAGAAGAAGCTGGTCAGAAGATTTCGAGAGGCGCCTGCCGTAGAAGGTATCCGTTCATGCCATGCAGCTATTCCACTATCCAAGAAAGATCTGTTACTGAAAAGTCACTCCCATTCATTGAAAGGAACTACTTTCAGCTTCTCTGGTGCTGATTTGCAACGTTTTAAGTAAAGTTCTAATATTTTTCAAAGTCCAGTAAGAAGTTAAGTGAATTCCATAGGCCCGATTAACTAGGACAACATTTTTCTCACGGCTGAACAAAACTTTCATAAATTAGGTCTGCAGCTAAGAGGCATATAACCTCAGTAACTAAAAATCCCAGTACAGACGTCCCTCATCAGAGAAAACTTGATTTTTTAGGTGTTCTGTGCATCTTTAACTAGTATTGCGTTTGTTTTTTTTATTTCCACGCTCTATAAAAATGAATGAAAATATTATTGAACATTAATAAGACTAAAGAATCTTTCATAAAATATTTATATGCTTACATTCAATTGCTATTCAATTAAAATACTAATTAAAATATAAAGTCAAACATTATGATACTGGGATGTGAACTGCATAATGAATGTGACATTTTTCAATCCGTCGAGAGCTATAAATGATATTTTTAAATAAATAGTGAATAAACAAACAACCATAAGTTATCTGTTTAGAGGATTCCAAAGAATCACATCAATTTTTCCTACTTACGTCAGGGAAAGTTTTACGTGCATAAGAGTGAAGAAAGAACATATCGGCATGACAGGCAAGACAGAAGAAGGCGGTGTGTATGAGATGAAGTGTAAATAAATCAATTTAAGCTATCTTTTGTGAAAGGAAACAAATTTTCCGTTGAGTGGCGCGCAAAATTGGTTCTTCGCATTTCCCGTTATTATTCGTTAGGCGGGCGCGCGAGCCGGACGGCGAGGCGAACATCCCGCCTATACTCAAAAATGTTTATCTTTCTTACATGAAATATTACCCTCGCCAATTTTTTTTAATTGTAGAGGAGGGTTTTATGTACAACATATAAGAAATTAGAAAAATCGAAGGGGTGGTTACACCGTCAAAAATCGAATTGAAATTTTGAAATTGCTATAAACTTTATGAAATTGTTTAAATTTTATAAAACCTTCCTATTTTTATCTTTCCTAACACAATACCTTTAAATTAAGCCATTCTGTGTATATTTAGCTTCTATATTACCGGAGATTGGCCTCGAATGCGAAGGCACTTTTGTAAAATTTCAATTTTTAAACATTGCAATATTTCATAAACAATTGCGTTAATTACAATTCGGCTTGGGGTTTTCATTTTTTCATCAAATCAAAGCGATCTGCCAAATTTGGTCAAAATCGGTTACCTCAAGGGTCAATTTGGCCAATTTCATTGTAGAATTGGTGTGGAATGACCCAAATGTAAACTGTTTATCAGTTCATTAATTCACTATAATTGTATTTAATTTATATTGCTAGACTGAATTAGAAGAGCAACAAAATGGCGAGTTGACAAAGTCCCCAAAAAGAGTGAATTTCTGTACCCGCAAGCACAATAAAACGCTTGCTTCTCAAAACATTTTTAAGTCACAGGACAACACATTCACTCATTTTAGAGCTTTAAAAAAAAAACTTCATTCGAGTTTGCAATTTTCATTCACTTTAAATTATTCATTGTCAATATTTAGGAAACATACGGTTCTGCGACCCTCGTATCCTTCAATGGATTCCAATTTACATCTGTAAAAATTTGTTCAGTATCCTCTTGTTTCCTAGTAATTAATAATGAAGTAGAAGGTGTGTGTATCACTTATTCTTAAGTCCAGAATACCATTCTAAGGGTACAAAATATGTTTAATCATTATGGTTTAGCAGTAGGTAGGAGGAATGAGATGAGAAGTGTAATAGGAGGCAGATAAACAACGGATATGAAAGCTTATTGTTCATCAATGGGTAATCTTTGCTATATTTATAGTGTCTTCTTACTTAGTATAACATTGATGTAAAGAGAAAAAATACTCTCACATGATAATTGCAGTGAAGGCAAATACAAGTGGAAGGTATAGGTCTATGTAAGAACCCTGCAAGCAGGATTTTGGTGTGTGGCAGGGGGATACAGATGAAATGGGGGAATGACAGTTGGAAAAAAAAGGTAAAAGTCACCTAAACAAAACATCCTTAGAGGTCATACACTAATTACGTAGTGCAAAATTCTGCAATTTTTGACCCCCCACCTCCCATGTTATGCCTGGCTGGACCCTCCCTCTACGTACCAAGAGTAGTGCCTGCGTAAGTGCGTTACTTTATTTGTATATGGCCCCTTACATGTTTGAGGTTTTTCGAATTCATATCTGTAATCAGCAGCTCAAAATTAGTTTACAAGAGCTATAACCATCCATGTTAGAAAAAAGTTAAAATTTGCTGGCCTGTATAATTGGTTTCTATATTTTTATTTTTAGCACATTCAGCACATAACTTCAGCTTCATTTGGTTTCGGGGATTTTTGGTGGGAACTTATTTTGGTCGGAACTATACGTTTTATTTGAAGGATGGCCACACGTTTACTAGTTGTGAAGACAAGCAAGGCAGGGAAGGAATCATCCTTGCTAAAAATGCAGACTTGGTGAAAGTTATTTCGTTTGTTATAAAAGACAATGTAACTAAGGTAATCTCTTTCTAAGGACAAGTAGGCATATGCCCATGAAGAGACCTTCTTAGAAATTGGCAGCATGAAAGACAGAGAAAGGTGGGATAGAAGCAATTGAACATTTTTACTTCCTGCAATACGATTGCAGTTTTGCCTGACCACTCATTTTCGGTGGTTGCTCTTTTTGAACATTTTATGATGGTCCCTAACTTTCCATACCCAATATTTGCAGTCCCACTTTTTCTGTCACTGCATTTAAATATTGTTTGGATTCTCAGTCTGAACGAAATGACCATACAATATAGCAGGATGTAAATCCAAGTTATATAAGAACGTGATTTCATTTAGCACTTATTTCTAAGAAATTTTAATAAGTATTTGCACTTATCATTCTTTGTATGTATTAATATTGTCTATGGTATTTGGTGTTTCCCATAGATCAAAGGCAGAAAACTCAATGGAGAAAAGTTTGAACGGAGAAACACTATATGCTTACTAATCATTCTGGTTAAATAACACAACAGTTTCTCATTCAGCATTATAAGAATAGGGTTCTTTTTGATTTTTGGACATCTTTCTAATTCACATCTGTGGTTGAATAGTGAACGATTGGGTACAAATTATGTTTCCTGTTATCAGCTAAATGATAACATTTAACAATTCAAAGGTGAAAGATGTAGAACCTATAGTTCCCAATTTCTAAGGGAACATATCTATTATATATAGATGCTTCTCCGGATTCATTACTATATATAAAGCTGCAAATCCGACTCATTCATACAAATTCCTGGGCATTTCTAAACGAGCTGGAAGGCTGAAATTTTCAGGAGAGATTTATAATTCACACTCAACCTGGGGAAAAATCGAAAATTCCCAGATTTTGACCTACAATTGAGCCCAGAGACGATTATATTTTTCAATGTATTTAAACGGGAATAACGAAAAATGGCCATGCAGAGCAAATTCCTTTCGTTAATTAAAATTTGAAAACGTAATCGTTCAGTAGCGTGGCTTGGTCTATATTGCGTCTTAATGATCACAGTTTACTTTTCTTGCGACCGATTTTAACATTCCTGCACGAAATTTGCAAAATTTTAGTTTGAACGCCAATTTTTTACGTTTTTTTCTCCTCATTTTGAAAATTAAATCTATGGCAACAACCATTGTTTGAATCGAAAACAAGTTTGTTTACGATCCTATTTTCATACGCCATGATAAAGGTTTGATGCATTTTTAATTATTTTAAATGTTTCTTTCGATATATGTTATTAATGAATGCTGAAAAATGTAAATTTCATCAAAATAGACAGTGGATATCTGCACGGTCAATGAATCAATCGTGAATGCATGCTGTGATAACATAAGTTTATGTAGAGAATACGAGACCATTAACAACGAAGATAATCGTAAAAGTAATGTAAGTAGTGAGATTATTCTAGAATGAAGCACATAGATATTAATATAAATTAATAAATAGGGATATTATTGTAAAATAAATGGTTTAACAACAGTCTTTAGAAAAAACATAACTGCAAGCAATACAAATCATTAGTTTAACGAACACTATAGTTTAGTAATATATTTTATTTCATAGCTCACTTAACCAAATATATTTATCGTATGCTGAACTCAGACTAAAAAGTTCCATGTATGTTTCACTTTCGTAGTATATACATTGTGATATATTGTCACCGAAAAGCTCATACCGGTAACCAAACCCATTGCTGCCCGCCTTTCTTGAAGGACCATGTTATCATTGAATATCAAGAAATTGTAACTTTCATCTAAGTGAACAACAAATATCTATTCAGGAAATACATGGTATCATTGAACGATGTTATGATATCGTTGTTCTACGTATATGATGGATTGCTTTTCGTGAGTGAGTTTCTGTGCTTTTTTATTACATGCCTATTATGTTTCTTCTTTTCTATTTTAATTAAATATAATTATTCTGTCACCCTTTCCAAAGAAAATTTAAAATTGTTCTTTTTCTACGTTTTCTTTAATTAATACGTAGTACACAATTAGTACGTAGTATATTACGTAATTCAACTTTCATCAAAATGAAAAACAAAAATCTACAAATAAAATACACTGATTTCCTTGAACGACCTTCTGATTACGTCGTTCTTCGTGTTCCTGGATAATTTTACGTTAGTATAAACAATTTTTGCATGTATCATTGTATGAATATTGTTTTCCCATCTTCTCCAAATGGGCTTTAGAATAAAGTTCTTTTTCTCCGTTCTTTAAAACTATTTACATAATTACGTTGCCTATTGTCTATTTGTTTATTTAATTAGAAACGGAGCTCATTGTCGTGGTAGACGCCAAAAAATGAACATAGGATTATTAGTATGTCTTGCACTGAACCGAATACTTCACAGGTAATTGTCTATTTATTTTCCGCATTTTTATCTTATGCTGATTTTTGTTTTAACTTTACTGTGTTTGGCGTATTTCCTTAATATAATTTTACGAATGCGTATTAATTAATTTCCCGTCTCACATAAACGTGAAAGGCTTTCGAAATAAATATTTTACTATCATATTATTTGGTGAATCTCGATCTCACTCATTTGAAAAGTATGTATAAAATATACAGTGGTATAATAAAAAAAAATTTCTTTTCATATATGTTATTACTGAAGGTTGAAAAATGTAATTTTCATCAAAATGGACAGCGAATATCTGCACGGTCAATGAATTATTCGGGAATACATACTGTGATAACATAAGTTTATGTGGAGGACCATGTACCAACGAAGATAATCGGAAAAGTCATCTAAGTAGTGAGATTATTCGAGGATGAAGTTGAAAATTCTATACTGAATCTATTTAGGGGGAATAGGTAAGGAATTTAGATTATAAATTCTCATTAGTTAAAGGCGAAGTAAGTATTGTACCTGAGTAAAAGTAACTACAACTGAAATTTTCATAGTCTTAAAATAATAATTTCAGAATATTAATGAAATTAATAGTTTTTCCGACAATCTTTAGAAATAATATAACTACAAACATTACGAATCATTAGCATCAAGACCACTACAGTTTAGTGATATTGAACTTCATAGCTCACTTAACCAAATCCATTTATCATTTATTTACTGAATTCAGACTATAAAGTTCCATTGGAGAGCAATATAGCTGAACATTCTCATTAGTTACTGGCGAAGTAAGTATTATACGGGATCAAGTCTACCAGTACCTGAGTAAAAGTAAGTACAACTGAAATTTACATAATCCAAAAATATTAATTTCTGAATATTAATGTAAATTAATAGTTTTAACGACAATCTTTAGAAATAATATAGCTACAAACAATACGAATCATTAGCAACACGACCACTACAGTTTAGTGATAGTATTTCACTTTATTCTCACTTAACCCAATGCATTTATCATATACTGAATTATGACTAAAAAGTTCCTTTGCCATGGTCTTTTCCGATTCCTACTTTATGGCGTTGTATTAACATGTTTCGTCTTTTCTATTTAATTGCATATAATTATTATGTCAGCCTCTCCAAACAGAATTTAAAATTAAGTTCTTTTTCTATGTTTTCTTAAATTAATATATAGTACACAATTAATAAATTGTGCCTTACGTCATTAACTTCATCAAATTCATTCTTTTTTTGGCGTATTTCCTAAATTTAATTTTACGTATGCGTATTCATTAAGCCAGGTGGCCACCGAATGCGAAGCGGCGCTGAGCTGGACAGAGTGACGCGGAGCGAATCGTAGCGAAGTTTTAGTTTCCGAGGGTCGGCAATTGAAAGAGGAGCTGAGCTGAGCGAAGCGATTCCTCTGTAAACTAATAAGATGGCGTAAGATTAGCCTTTAGTTGCCGACTGAGAATTTAATTTTCTGATTACGGTTAAATCACAGAATTTCCGCAAGAGACGGATTCTGTCACAATATTATGCTGGCACACTTTAATTAAGATATTATTTACAGCCATTGGACACGAATTTATCTATTTCGCTAATAGCATATACGTTTCCTATCGTTCGTACCTCACTCGAATACACTTTTCATTTTGTAATGACGGAACTGATAGTATAAATAGTTCTTAGCTTAATATTAATACATAGATAAATTATTTTGTAAAGAGCATCAAAATTATTAATCACTTTACTCACGTAAGCATGGCAATTCAATTTTTCTTTACTCTTTATACATCGTCTTACTTTTGCTGACGGGTAAATGTCTCGGAGAGAGTGAATATCTTAAATTGGGATTTAATTGAAATGTAACCACATTGGAAGTCATTAAATTAGGTGTCCGATCACTATTATCATAGATTGACAAAGTGTTTACTTTTTCTGAAATTGAATCGTTCATCAATTATTACATTAATGTTTCTGAAAGAAAGCTGTAATTGGGAATTAATCACACCTTTCAAGCTTATATATGTGTTTCTTTCACACTGCCGATGAAAGAAGCGATAGGCTCCCCCCTCCACCACTATCACGTTGAGAGCTGTGGAGAGGGAAGCTGACTTCGCTTCTGCACGAACCACGACCGTTCGGAAGATGTGCCTTGCGAAGCAGAGTGACGTCACTATTCTCAGCTCAACTCTGCTTCGTATCCGGTGGCCGTAGCTGCATTAAAAAGTATAGATTCTATTGTGAAAGCGTAGTCCGCTCAGCGTAACTTCGCTCAACATACCATCGCTTCGCATTTGGTGGCCACCCAGCCTTAAGGTCTCAGCTCCAAACTCCGGTATCAATTAAACGTGAAAGGCTTTCGAAATAATTATTCTATTATTATATTATTTGATGAATCTCGATCTCACATTTCAAAATTATGTATACGATAGACAGTGGTATAATTAAAAGGAAACGTAAATATAACATATAGACCGATAACTCAGGGTAGTATCCCTTAATAATTTTTATGCTTGCAGTTTGCAAGCACCCATTTACTAGTTCATGTATATACCCAGATACCCAGATAGGATACTAATTCACAGGCTAAACTACTGGCGTCATTGACTCGAAATTTTTACCACGTATTAACCATAACGTACAACCGCCAGAAAAATTGCGATTTTGATCCTCAGTGTCATGGGTTCGATTCCAGAGGGCCTCAAAGTCCCGATTTTTTCCATTTAAATACATTGCGTTGATTTTCGGGAATTTTTAAAAAATACTTACCGGATAGGGAGAGAATCAAAACTCAAGGAGCCAATATATATGGTCATGATCTATCGAAAACATAAATGAGTTTTACGGAAAATATCCTGGGTTCGATGCTAGGTCGAGGCAAAAATCGGCCGTTTAAAAAGCATTACGGCGATTTTTAAGATTTTTTTTAGACCCTTTCCCGATGGCATAGAAACTTGATATTCGGCATGGAGTTGGAGATCATAAATATATTTCATAATCAAATTTTTTGTATTCGCTGATGGTCCTTGGTTCGATCCCAGAGGGGCCATTTACATTCCTCAATGCATTTCTTACGGAGATAAAGGAAACAAATTTTAGGTACTTCCCGGAACGATATCGACTTTAAACTTTGCATAGAGAAAGATCAAGTTCTACATAATCATATTGTGCATTCACAGCTTCCAATATGTCCTGGGTTCGACACCAGGTGTCTCCGCAATCAGAAGTTGATCCAATTTTTAGGAATTATTTTGAAACCTTTCCCAATAATATAGAAACTTAAATTTCGGCATATAGATAAAGATTATAAATAACTTTAAGAAACACGTTTTAGATTTCCAGGATCGTCCTTGGTTCGAATCCAGAGAACCATTTACTTTCGGAAAAATTAGAACGTATTTTAAGGCAGTTGTAGCCAATATTTCTGCTTGAATTTTCACACATAGTTAGAGATGGTGATCTTCTATTGTGCTGCATAGTAAGTTCACAGTAAAGGCCCGAGTTCGATGCCAGACATGGAATTTCAGCAAATTTTAAGAAAAATTTCTATCCTTTTTTTTTCTTTTGAGGACCGTCCCGATATGATACCGATATGAAATTAGTATTGCCGATCTGCTTGCAGTATGCAAGCTACATTTTACTCGTACGTATATACGCACCCTCACCCATACTCAGAAAGGGTAGAAAGGACAAATTGAAATTGGCTTATTATTATTAAAAACTAAATCAAATTTCTCTATTAGGAGGAAACCAGACTATGGAATTAAAATAAGTTTCTATCAAACATTCAATGCTCCAGTCAAGATGGAAAGTTGATAAAGACTAAATGTAAAAATAAATCCATTTGTGCAACTAAAAGTTGAACCACAAAGTATGAAGAAAAATATCTAAAAAAACTCAGACATATCAAAGTTTACGGTGTGTCCATTTATAATACTAAATGCATTTACTATAATTTCAATTTTTTTAATTGAGTGAAAATATAATTTTAACCTGTAAGAATAAAATGCAACCTCATAAAAAACATTGATACACACATAAAATAGAGGAACTAACATGGTCCATTTCCCTGTGTTTTAGGCTAGACCCCTCCTTTTCTGCCTCAAGTCAAATACGTTTCTCCTAGTCTTGGCCGGGAGGGAAGAGATGCAGTAGAATACAAATGGACTCAGTCCGACAACGCTACGGACCCAACACACAGGTCTATGCTCCAAATAGGCAACGAACGTGTTAAATATAATGTAAAAAAGAACTTTAGCGGTATTTCTTAAGGACATTCGACTCCTCTAGATTGGAATCATTGATACTTATAACCAGTTAAAGAAAATATGTTTAGTGTATGGTTTTAGGGATCATGAAAATGATGTTTTAATTTATTTATTAGCTCTTCTTCTCAAGATAATGTTTAATGTATGTATTGTTAAAAAATATGAAATCTGCTTTGAAATTTCCCAGACAACTATCCGAAAAAATTTGAATTGATTGCCATGCTGTTTTCTCCTTATAGCAGTAATTCAAACTGATTGTCTTTAAAATCTTCTCTTATCTGAGGTCTGATAAACACACCTGCTTTCACAATTTCAAAACTGAGCCTGGGGAACTTCATATGTTAGTGAATGTAGAGCCATTTGTATGTTAAAACTCTTATTAAAGTTTTAATAAGTCCCTGTTTTATATTTAGTGCGGAAAGAAAAACTTTGTTTGTTTCTTTGAAGTCTAGTTATATGTTTTTTGGTGATTTACAGTACTATGGCTATAATAATGGTTCATACAATACAGTTTTCATTTCAGGAGTTAATGACTGTCTGGTGGGTTTAATTTTTGTCTTTATTTACTTTTTATGACATTCTTTTCAATTCATTCATACCTTAAGGTCGGGCAAACATGAGGTACAGTATACACCAGTTTTTTTTACAGGCAGCTAACTGCTTATGCATTGGACACGATATTTTGCAAAAAAAGCGTAATTACAGGTAACAGCCACAATGAAAGAACTAGAGCTAACATGCAAATTTTAACATCAGTTTCAAATTCAGTGGCACCAAATTAACAAATTTTAGCTTGTTTCATTTCCATAACATTTGATGTGTTGAACATCATAATATAACTCTCTATGGATTAAATGGTTTAAAACAACACTTCATAACATATTCAAAATTCAAATAATATTTTCATTCTGATAATAAACATGGAAAATTTTGCCTTTGGATCAATTTCTAAAGTGTCAATTTAAACTAATATAACAATCAAGTAAGGAAATACTATCCATGTCAATTTTGTTGTGGATTAGACATGGGCGCCGTTATGGTTTTTGTCAGCGGCGGCGTAGGGGGAAAATGAAGCCGGCGGCGGCGGCGTAACGGCGTGAACGCTGATTGCTTAATTGTCGGCGGCGGCGCGGCGTAACCGGCGGCGTGTAAAATTTCGTTCGTATGCGGCAGAAAAAAAGTCGAATAACTCGAATATCTGAGAGTAAATTATTATAATTATATCATACCAATAAAGACAATGTAGAGATATCTTGAATACGCAGCAAAATGGGCTATAATCGAAAAAAAACTGGCAAAAAATCTTTTTCTTGAGTGCGGACTTCAGTACTGGCAACTCTCGAATAAATCCTGTCTATTACTACCAAATTATTTACGCTGATTTCTACCAATTAAAATTCTACAGGTGGTCAAAATTTACCAAAATTCACGAATAATGCCAGGTTTAGATTTTTGCAAAATTCTTCAGCCTCAAACCAAACCCAAATGAGCAGAATCATCGGGAAAAAATCAATACAGTATTAAATAATCAACCCTTAAGCTTAATTATGATTTTTTAAGTTATCACAGTTGATTATTTGAATAATTGCATCACTTCCATCAGATCTCTGAAATAGCTTCTGTTGGTGAAATACTCACTTCATGCAACATGACTTTTAAGTTATATTTCTTTCTCTTATCCTCTCTCAGACCCTCCAATTTAAGGAAAACGAGCTCACATAAGACGCTGTCTGGAAATATTATATCAGAACTTATTGAGGTATGGCAATGCGAAGTTTCAAAGTTCACACTCAAAAAATATTTCCTTATTCTTGGCCAGCATTTTTCGATTCTTTCTCGCTCTGCGCCATAAAGGGGTTAATTTGGCAATACGTTGTTTTCCTTATTTTCACAAAAGTATGCTTCTTATAATTACGCTACATTACTTTAAGAACGTTTAAAGAGAGGTATCACAAATTGGGTACAACACTACAAATAGCCAAGAGAATGTCGATCAATGGATGTACTATTGTTGTGAATTAGTTTTAACATCACATTCGCGCCACATTTTTCAAGTATGGAATCCAGGAATAGAATTTCAATTGAAATTTCCAGAAAATAAAAAATGTATACCCGCACGCACCCATTGTATGTCGTCAGATCAAATCGTCAAATTACGGGCAGAACCTGAGCTGATTTTTCATATGTTCTAATAAAAATATTCAAATCGATTATAATATTTTAGAACTCTGGATTAGACTTTTTTTATAAATCAAAAGATGATTCAAATGTTAGGAATTGAAGGTAATCCAGGAAAATACAATTTTACCCTATGAAGAAAATTCTCTTATTGGAGTTAACATTTTGGTTTAATTAATATTTTATGAGACATAATTTTTCAAATTGGGCGATCTGTTTGAGAGCGCGAAATAACGGGAACTTTAAGAGAGTCGAAACCGGTCGAAGTTTAGTCGAAACCGGTCGCACAATAAATTTACTGTGGAACCAAGGCATAGTGTTCTTTTCCTTTCCTACATAACGGGAACTTATTTATTTCTGACTGCGATAAAGTACCAAAAAGATTTTTTAAAATTTCTATTACATAGTTACACATGCAATATATCAAGCTAAAATTTGATGGAACTTATTTTTCTGTGGACATTCTTGTTTAAGTTTTATTCAACTCAAAACTCAAGTAACTATAATGGAAAGAAAGACAATAAATAGCTTTTTCATGTATTTAATATTAATAACTTTGTTTACTAATAAGATATGATATAATAATTTATAATTCCTTTAAAACTTATGTCTAATAATTAGAAACAAATTTCCGCAAATTCTAATGCAAAACACTGCTGAAGAAAATTATGCGTTTAGTGATAGCCGCCTGAGTAAAGTGTACCCCGCCCTGGCAAGGCACACTTGTCAATTGAACGCCACCTTCTGGTGGGACTCATTGTACAGTGACTCCTGCCCGTTAAGTGCTCCTCGACTCCTACACCGGCACCGATTTTGCCGGCATGTGTGCAAACGGCCTAATCGTAACACGTATCGATATCACGTATAACTCAGCACCCTCTTGAAAAGCCCGAGATGTGTTCTATCAGTTCAAAGCGTATCTTTTCGAACTACTTGTCAACATATTTTCGACTGTGGGACTTTGTTTTTAAATCCAAGCCACGCCGCGCCGCCGCCGATAAAATTTTCGGCGGCGGCTCGGCGGCGCGCCGTAGTTATTTCTTCGGCGGCGGCGGCGTGCCCGATATTGTCGGCGGCTGGCGTAATCGGCGCGGCGCCCATCTCTATTGTGGATTCTATTTATAAAGTTTTTAAGGGATGTCATATAAGATTTTTTCAGAGAAAAATGAACAAATATTCCTTAATGTATAATATACAGCATTAATACTTTTGGTAAGTAATCTATTTTAAAAAGCTTAAATTTAGTACTTGCACTAGAGAATGAGAATGAGAGAGTGTATGAATGAGAGAATTTGCTAGTACATAGATAAAAGCAATGATTGAACCACTAATACAACTGACATTCTATTAATTTCAATAATACCTAAATAATACCTAGATATTTAATGCGATTTACTTGACTTATCATGGAATAAGAAAATATCAATATTAATTAATATAATAATCAGGAAAATATTAATATTCAATCTCTTTAGAAATGTAAAATAACGAATTTCACAATGATAATGAAAAAGATTTAATATGAAAATATTAATTACAACAACAAAGTATAATATAATATTATCATTTTCAGATTACTTAGAGGGCTTACATATTAATATTGAATCAATTAAATATTAATATTATATTATTGAAATCAAGATGACTTAAGTAATTTAATATTCCTTTTATTGTACAAGGTCTTACAAGACTTTCGAGTAAAAGCATTCCCTTCTTTAGTTAATATAGATTTTGTAAAAATGACTCTACTAAATGTTTTATTAATAAATACACTCATTTTCATTGAGTATTTGTTTCCTAAACCATGTGAAAAAAAAAAACAAAAAAGTGAAAAAATGTAAATAAGAGCAAAAATTGGAGTACGAAATTTACCAGAACCAGAATTTCAGATTGATAACTGGAATTATATCAAACTAAATAAAAGTTTTGCCATCTTCACATAATATAACTTCACATCAGAGTCAGAGCATTTAAAATAGAAATCTGAAGGATTTACCTAAGTTTTTTCTTTCACGTCTTCATTTTTTATCCTGTTCTTTAGGTACTCACTGTGTGCTGAAACAAACCTCTTAATACAATGTGTAGGCTTTCCTTCAGCTTCAATTATTAAATCACTGCAATCCAAGAAATTGAATAAATATAAAGCTTTATTTCTATCTCAGATATCAAGAAGAGGTTATCATAATCAGTAATATAATTTAGGTTCAAGGACAACATCACAGAAAAACGTGGTCGTTGGTAAATGATGAAAATGAAAAACAATAATGTAGGACATATAAAGGAAGAGAAATTTCAACATCCTGAGGATAAGTGACATGAATGTTCTCTATATTAAGAAACAAATCACCATAAAGTAAAATTCAATCCTAATATTGACCACTGATGGTATTTTATGGCAACGCATGAAAAATGCTTCTCCTTCAGAACAAGATCTTTTTGTTAAATTTGTCTCAGTTTGTGAGTAATCTTTTGGAGAAAGATACTGAAAGTAAGCTTCACCCGAATACTACAGGGAGACTGATACATCAGAGGAGTTACTCTACAATGATACAACTCTATAATGAGTCAAGGGAACTTCATATTCAAGGATTACATTGGGTCGTATGCATAAAAGGAAGCAAAATCTATTACTTCCAAAATTTCGAGCAAATGCTTCAACAATTATGTATAAAAATTGAAGTAAAAGCTTTTACTTTTTCTCATAAGCAAATGCTTCTTCGGTTGACTTTTTGCTAATCTTAGAAGTAAAAGGTTATGCATAAAGTTTCCCTTTTACTCACCAAGAAAAGCCAATGCTTCAAATCTGATGCTTCTAGTCAGTCGTAGTAGACTTAACGGCTGAGTAAAAGGTTGCGTATGTCCGGTCACAGCAGAAATAGTGAATGTGCAAAAGTTTGCAGAACTCAATTGAGTCCAAATGATGAAAACTTTTAAATTTTGTTCTGTTTCGAAGAGGACAACGTAAAGTGGTTGGCAGAGCCTTTCTTAAGGGAAGTAGTCAAACATCGAGGTAGAGCACTGACTCCCTTGTATAAGATGAAAATATTTCATAAATTCCAATTGGTGGGAATCCTTAAATTAATTTTCAACCGCTAATAATTTACATTGTAGCCTCCATTGTTTTCAGCCTCAGTCCTATTACCTACCCAACTAACTTCTCTGTCCCTACCTTCCACTTTAACAATTAACTCAACTTTCAGTACTCAAATGTGAATTATTAATTTTCTATCGCTTACTTCTTACTTTGTGACGCCCATTGTTTTCATCTTCAGTCCTCAAACCCTCTCAAATCCCTCCCCCCATTGATAATCCAATTGCAAGGCTGAATCTGACAATCTTAAACCGTTTATGAAAATTAATGGTCGATTTACACTAAAACTGTATTTCATGCATAAAATAGTTTTAAGTAGTAAAATAGTAATTAAGGGTTAACCCTTAATTACTCGCGTGGGGTCCTAAAATACCCCAAGGATTATTTTTTGCCAATATTATAAGAACTACGACACCTATTCATCTGAAATTTGGTATGCCTTCATCATTTAACGTCTCCAGTATAATTTTGCGTTTTTGTTTAATTCTGATCAGCCAATTTTAAATTATGAACATAATGCATAAGTAAAATTAAACAAATTTAATTGAACCAGAGAGTTTTATTTTTAATATTTTTATGCAGAAATCAGATTTTTAGTTCTCTCTTAGTCTCAGAATGCTGTTTTTCTTGAATCAGTCAATTTCAATGATAGTTATATCCTTCATGGATTTCGTTCTGCTGCCGGCATTGCGCATTACAACTATAATTTCTGACATTCGCATAAAAATTCTGAATAAAAGTGGCAAATAATTTCCATTCGAAGACTCAAGGAATTTCTTTTCCTCGCTCTCTTTTTCGCATGAGGCTCTAGGACCTTCCCTCTTAGAGCAATAAACTCATCCATTGTCAGCTGCACATAGTGTCCCTTCGAGATGCAGCCTTCACCCCGCCCTTTTTCCAACCCTGAAAACAAACACGTTTTCACTTCTGCTTTTCTTTATTGCCATTCATTCTTTCTATTTATTGGCAATGCACACGCGTATTTTAGGAAGGATTGCACTTATTTTTTGGATTCCAGAATTTTCGTGACCCGAGGCGGGATGTCAGCACTCAAAGAACAAAGAGAGTAATAAAAGGCAGCTTCCCTTTTGCCAATGCTTGAAATGTAAAGTTTACTTTCACATAAAGGAGGAAAAAATGTATTTCCCGAGGAATATGACTGAAATTGCATAGGCCTCCCCAAAAATGCCGTTCTTTGGGACCCCACATGATGGCTTTTGGGCCATCGGTAGATCTTGCCCCCCAACGCCCCCAACCATGCGGAGGTTGAGTGTACGTACGTCTGCTCCTCCTCTCGTTGTCTCTTGTTCATTCCAAGTGAAAAGGTCATCTGTTCATCAGTCACCGAGGACGCAGTATCTAAGAGAGAAGTTTTTTCTAGACTCGAGCATACTAGAATTCAAACGGAAGGTTTTTTTCATCCAGGAAGAAGAAACACCAGTATTCATTGACACTGGACGTAAAAAAGTAAGTACATACATCCTTCGTTCAATGTATTTATAGTATATGTTTGAATTAGAAAATTTGCCATATACATATATAAAAATCATTTCAGGAATATAAATAAATATATCAGTTTAGCATATCATATATTTAGATCAACATTTAGTGCTTCATGTTTGCTAAATTTTACTGCTAATTGTTTCAGAAGGTCTCACGAAGATTCACCCAATCCCAAGAAAGGGAATTGTTTTATGAAACAGAGGAGGAAGTAGGTGGGGAGCAGGAAGAAGATGAGGAGATGTACAGCGAACACAACTTTGAGACCGAGCAAGAGATGAGCTCCAATGACGACAGTGAAAAAGAGGAGGCATCGGGAAGTGAATATTTTTGGAGCAAAGACAAGAAATTTCATTGGATTAGAGCACATCCTCCGAAAAACCTGAGAACAAGAAGAAGGAATATAGTTCTTCAACGTCCAGGTGTTCTTAGTTTTGCAAGAAGTGCTACGACTCCTTTAGATGCATTTTCATTATTCTTTGATACTCCCGTAATGGAATATCTAGTAACTCAAACAAATATTTATATTGAAAAGGTGCAGAAAAATTTTGAGAGAGACCGTGATGCTAAATTGGTGGAAAAAGAAGAAATGCGTGCTTTCATAGTGCTGTTACTAATGTCTGGTTTATTGAAGAGCGGTCATCTCATCTTCGGTGATTTATGGGCAAGTGATGGCACTGGAGATGAAATATTTCCTTTGACAATGTCCTATAATAGGTTTTTTATTTTTGATGAGGTGTTTCCGATTTGACGATATTACAACTCGGGAAGTGCGAAGAATGGGCGATAAGCTTGCTCCGGTTAGGGAATTTATTGAAAAGCTATCTGATAACTTTGAAAATATGTATATCTCAAACGAGTATTTGACGATTGATGAACAGCTAATTACTTTTAGAGTTAAATGTCCTTTCCACCAGTACATACAAAAAAACCGAAAAGATATGGGATAAAATGTTTTGCGTTAGCGGATTCTAAAACTTTTTATTCGCAAAAATTTGAAATATATGCCGGCGTTCAGCAAGAAGGACCGTACAGATTGAGAAATAAACCAGATGAGGTAGTGAAACGGTAAGGCCCATAAAAGGAAGCAATCGGAATGTTACCACTGATAATTGGTATACTAGCATCCCTCTTGCCGAATCTCTTTTACCAGAGTACAAATTAACAATTGCTGGCACTCTGCTAAAAAATAAAAAAGAAATACCACCCATGTTTCTTCCCAAGCTAGATAGAATAGTTAGGAGCAGCATTTTTGGTTTCACCAAAGGTATTACTTTAGTATCCGATGCTCCTGTTATAAACAGAGCAGTGATTCTTATCTCAACTATGCATCACGATGCTAAAATAGACGAATCAAGGCAAAGTATTCAAAAGCCGGAAATCATAACATGGTACAATAAAACAAAAGAGGGTGTCGACACATGCGACCAGCTTTGTAGCAATTATAGCGTTGCTGGAAGAACGAAAAGATGGCCATTAGCTGTTTTCTTCGACTTTTTGAATGTTTCTGCCACTAATGTATTCATAGTATATACAGGTATCCCTCGCCAACCGCGGGGGTTAGGGAATCGAAAGAGCCCGCGGTTGGCCAAACCGCGGTTGGCGAAGCATTACGTATATGGGAAATCAAGGGTTAGGTTTTGCGAGCAACAATATAGGGAGAAAAAATGAGTACTAAATAGTTTTCCCTGTTTATTGCATGTATACATTTCTAAGATATTAATCCTCTTTACTTTTCACCGCATTTTTATCCCAAACGCGCCGATAACTTCCGATAAAAATGATCAGCTCCCTCTGCATCGGAAATTTTTGCTCTAACGGAATCGCGCTATTCTGCAACATAAATTTTACATTTACGAAGAAATTTCTCAGCTTAAATACGTTTATGTACTGAATTATTAACTGATAATATTTGAATGGGCGACATTTATCAATAAAGAATAATTTATTGAAAATATCATTTCACTTACTTGGACTGCCTTGAACAATCAATGATCTGTGTCTGTTGTGTCAGTTACGGTACTCGAATCACTCTCTCTCAGCACTTTCTGATTTGGCATCTCCTATTTTACTAAAGAATGATATGATAGTTGGCTGGCTCAGTTTTTTCGTTAGATTCTTCCTCAGTAAGGTTGCAGCAACTCCTCCAATCCTCTTTTGGAAATGAAGCTACGGTCCATTTTTGGGTCCACGTCAAGCACAAAAACTGACAAGTTTGAGGCCATATCAATGATTTTGTTGACTTTGGCCAAAGTAATTTCCGTTGATGGTTGCTCTACTTCGTCCTCTTCCTCAGCCACGTCCTGCTTGTCGATGCTCCAGATCATCCTCACTCAACTCTTCATTGCTTGCATTTAAAAGTTCTTCAACACATTTTAGCTGCATGTCTTCTAGCCCTTCCCCTTTCAGTCACCTTCCATGTGAAACGATAAGATTTAGTTCATCGACAAGTTTAGGAAATTCTTTAAAATCAATGACTGCCTACGGCCAGAGTTTCCGCCAACATGAATTCAGTGTCGATGGTTTAATCTCGTCTAGTGATTCTTTAATTAAATTTATGCTGTCGGCAATATTGAATATTTTCCAAGAATCAGTTACAGAGAGAGAGAGTTGTTTTTCTCAATCATTTCTAACAAGAAAAAGAAGTTACGCTGAATATGATAACTCTTGAAGGTAGAAATGTTACCCTGATCTAGATGCTGGAGGAGTGATGTGGTGTTAGGTGGGAGGAAGTGGGAGGCTGGGTGAGCAGATTTAAGTTCCTGAGGATGGCCTTGGGCATTATCCAAAACGAGAAGAAATTTAAAAGGCAATTCTTTTGATGATATATATTTCTCAACTTCGGGAACAAAACATTTGTTAAACCAGTCCATGAAGATATTTCGACTCACCCAAGCCTTTCGGTTGGACCGCCAAAACACTAATTATAAAACACAAGATTATTTTTAATTTTCCCTGACAGAGCTCGCGGGTTATTAGCGGTAAATTAGCATAGGCTTCACTTTGAAATATCCTTCTTCTTTGAAGCATAAAAGAAGCGTGACGCGGTCTTTGCTAACCTTAAATCCCGGAGCATTTCTCTCAGATTGAAGATAAAAGTCCGAGAAGGCATTCTCTTCCAGAAGGGTCCGGTTTCATTGGCATTAAATACTTGCTCTTTTCAGTAACTCTTCTCTTTAACAAGTTTCATAAACAAATTGGGAAACTCTTTCACAGCTTTGTGGTCCGCAGATGCAATTTCACCGGAAATCTTCACAATATGTTGATTATGTCTTTTTCTTAAACTTTTCAAACCAGCCCTTACTTGCGGTGGATTGTTTTTCGCCACTGCTTTCACCCGAAGAAGCGAAATGTTTATATAATCGCAAGGCTTTTTCTCGCATAATTAAGGTGCTTAATGGCACTCTGTTTTGAGTCTGCGATTCAATCCATATATTCAGAGCCTTTTCTGTTTTTTGACGTTACTATTTCGTGGCGCGTAGGACACTTTAACACTTGCGCTAGTTCCACTCTGAGCACTAGTTCTGATTGAAGACTCACTCTTTTTAATTTTCCTAATAGTGGACTTTCATCGATCTGACAAGTGATGCATAGGATCCTCCGCGGGTAATTCTGTCGAGAACTTCTAAATTCTTATGGAGTGTCGTTTGGAGACTTTTCTCCTTGAATTACGCTTCGAATCCATCACAGCTCATATATAAAATTTATTTGCACACCATTTTTAGTTGAAACAATTTGGATAATTCCATATTCTTAAAATTTACATTCTTTTCTAATTTCGATAAAATTTAATTTTTTAGACAGTTGGAATTAAACCCATGTCTTCTAAGCGAAAAAGGTACAGTGATATAACGAATAGTACTAAAATAAAAAGGAAAGCCATCGATTTAGGGCAAAAGCAAACCATTGTCACTCAGCATCAAGCAGGATGACTGCCTTAGCTCAGAAATCTTTCGAAGTCCTCGGTTAGCACCATTATAAAGGATGGTGGTTGAATGATGGATGCTGTGAAAAGAAGTACACTATTAACGGCAACTACAATAACAAAAAAAAGAGAAGGCCCCATCCAAGAAATGGAGAATTTACTTGTGATTTGGATTGATGATCAAATCAAGAAACCCTTTAAGTCTGCAAACAATACAAGCAAAAGCACGAAGTCTGTTTGAGGATCTAAAGAAGGAAATGGGTGAGGGTTGTGACGCAAGTTTCAGTGCCATGGCTGGTTTAATCGGTTTAAAGAATGTGCACAATAACATAACGTGAAAGTAAATGGATCAACAAAAAAAGATAAACAGACTTTGAAAGACTTTTGGAAGGGGTATATTATACTGCATGCCATACATAACATAGCTGTTGCATGGAACGAAGTGTCTGAACAATGCATAGAAGGTATTTGGAAGAAAGTGCTTAAAAATTACCTACATCCTTTTTAAGGGTTTGAGGAAGGGAAAATATTTGAAGACATTACTGAAAAACTAGCATTTATGGTAAAAGAATTAAATTTAGAAGTGGAAAAAGGGGATATAATTCAACTTATTGAAGCTGGTGATAAAGAATTGACTAATGAAGAATTGATAGAGTTAAATGCTGTCGATGTAGCTGAGTTAGGGGAAAAGGACGATGAAACTGTGTGACCAAAAACATTTTCTGCAAAAGATTAGCCCTAATCTTTGGTAAATTCAATGAAGGTTTGCAGACAATTGAAAGTATGGATGCAAATACAGCACGATTTGAGAGAGTCGAGAGAATTATGAAGGAGTCTCTCGGATGCTATAAAGAAATTTATAACGAGAAAAAAAAAATTCACTGTCCAGACTCGACTAGACAATTTCTTTAAAAAGGATCTACAAACGCCAACTTCTGTAACGGCGCCCACATCACAGATACCCTGCACTAGTAAATCTACCGCAACCTATGATGGAGATGTTGATGATGTTTTCCCAGTGTTTCCCTCGGAGTTCATCTTCTAATTGAAACAGAACTTCATGCCTTGAAAGTAACGGTTCTCGTGACAGACTATTGAATTGAAATAAATACAACTTTAAACACGATAAATTAGAAAATTTTAATAGTTAATTACAATTCGTTCTGTTTTAATAAATCTATATTATTTTGAAAGTATGTTTGGCAATGTCTTATTTTTCCAGCGTCAAACTGTGTATTGGATACCCTCGACAAATTCATCCAGTGCGGTCGAACTGTGTACTGGATACGTAGTATTTTAAAATCTGCTCAGTTGAATAAACATAGCTCTTCGATATATTTTCGACTTTATTTTCAGTAATGAAGTAGATTAGATAAGCTTTAGGTATGCGCCCAAAACATTTGGTCCGTGCGTCAGAGAAGCTAGTCTGAGGAAGCCTGTATTACGTACTGTTCGGTATATAAATATACCATGTAAATGTTTGATAAATAACAATGAGATAGTGTGACGAATTTCTAGGGAAATTTGGCCATAGTAAGTTGCCCATTTTTAAGTTGCCCGTTTACAAGTTGCTGTCAGAAAGGCCTCAGGCAGAAGGGCCGAACGGAGAAGGGCCGTTAGAAAACACGACTTTTATACTGACCAGTGCAGTGATACTGTCGGCGATCGGACTAATTAACACGGCGGAGTTCTGTGACAGTTTCTAGCAACGTGATTGGCCAATTTGCGGAACCCCTTTCGTTGCGAATTTCTGTGCTTCATTGTTTTTCCCTCTTCGTCTCCAAACACGGACTCCTCCACTGAGAAGGTCATTTCGCCCGAGAGCGTTCGTCGCTGAACATTACCCATCCACGCCGGTGGCGGCAGACTTTCTTTCTTTCCTTGTGAATTTACGTGGGACACTCTCTAAAGGCTAAGTTCATATTATTATTATTTGTGCAAACTGAACCATATTATATTTGTGTATAATAATCTGTTATTTTTCACTTGTTCACATTTACTTAGTATTATTGTTCTGTGGTATGGTGCTTGAGAGTATTATCCTTGATAAAGGTCTTTCTGAGTGATTGTTTCTCATTATTTCGCATTTGGTCGTTTGTGTCGCTGGCCCTGTTGACTTTCTAACAGGTATTTCACGAAAATAATCGAATGCCGTGTACCGGTGGAGGACAAGGTGGGTTCGCCTTCCTTTCTATTGGGTATACTGCAACAATTGGTAGCGGAGCGTTGGTTGTTTCACTTTCGTGTTGAATTCTGTTAGAGAGCGAATTTTCGGGCTCACCGACGTTATTCTTTGTAGTTTCGTCTAATGTTTCATTTTTGCCTCGTGGTTGCTAAGTCGCACCTTAATTTGTAGATGTTTCTTGTATCTCTTGTTTAATTATTGGTTATTTGAATGCCTCTAAATTCCTATCAAAAGGAATTCATTACGACTGCACAAGATCGCGCTAAGAAAATGGTCCCTACGAAGACCGCGGCCGGCCCAAGTCAAGCTTGTGCATGTGGGGAGACCCCGGTATCTTTGTCTCGCACTCCTGACGTTAATTTTGATTTGGGTAAGCAGCTAATTCACGATATCGCTCCTTTGACAGATGCGACTTCCGAAAACTTATTTGCATTCTTTTCCTCTGTGTCGGAAGTAATAGATTTGGAGCTGTTTCCTTTAAATTCTTTATTAACTTTGTTACTTTGTAAGGTACCCTCGATTTTACGTAATTTCTTCTTGTTGGCAATTAAAAACCGGTTGTCTTGGGCTCAAATTACTCGACAATTTTGGGAGGAGGAGATTAGTTCGCGAGAGTACGAGAAATTAATAACGGTCAAGGTTAAAAGGTTTCAATTTCCGAACGAAAAGCCACTTCACTTTCTCCATAACATACGTAATGCTATCACGGTGCTTGGATTATCGTATTCTGAAGAGGAGTTTGTTTCGCTCATTTTGAATGGTGTGAGTCCGTTAACGCGAAGTACTTTTATATTTCAATCTCGCCCGACGACTCTCGAAGGTTTGACCGCGTTGCTTAAATTTTCCTCTAAGCAGCTCGCGGATTCTACCGATTATTCTCGCGCTTTCTCAAATGTTAGTCGTCGCGAGACTCCTCCTGTTACGTGTTCTTTCTGTCATCGAAGGGGTCATGAGTCTACCGAATGTTATCGTCGGAGAAGATTGAGCAACAGAAATCTCCCTCGAATTTCGATGGCAAATTTCGAAGATTCTTCTCTTAACTCGTTGCCGCTTGTTCCGGTTATTATCGGACATATTCAAACGGTTGCTCTTGTCGACACTGGTTCCTCCGTCTCACTGTTAGATCCCCAGTTCGGGAAGAAACTGAAAATTAATATTAAATCTGGTTCTAATTTCGCGATCCACTTGCAAACTATCGGAGGGCATAAACTTAATTTGTTCGAGTATGTAAAATTAAAAGTGAAAATTCATTCATTATCTTGGTACCATCAATTTTACCTGTCTTCATTACCGGTGCCGCTGTTATTGGGAAGGGACTTTATTGCAAAGACCAAAATGATTGTTGCAGCCGATTGTTTTTCTTTCGCGGTTTCGCCCGCGTGTACTTTTCCGTACGTCAATTTGCCTCGTCCACAAGAGTCTTGTCAAATTGTTCATTCGAGTTCCTCTGTGGGTGAAGGTAGTCCGGTCTTTTGGCCGGAAGCAGGTCCTGGTAATATGGCAGCGAATTCTGTTGAAACTCCTTTTGATTCGACTCTACCTTCGGGTTTCCGGGAGATAATTTCTCAGTTCTCTGATGTTGTCACCTCGAAGATGGGCATGACCAACATTATGCAATATCGAATCGAATTAAATGATACTTCTCCGATACGTTCTCATCCCTACACTCTCCCTCCTCCAAAAGCGAAGTTAATGCGGGAACATTTAGACTCTTTAATTCAGCAAGGAGTAATAGAACCATCCAACTCGGAATGGGCTTCCCCTGCCTTTTTGATTCCAAAGAAGGCTGATAAATTACGGTTGGTGGTTGATTATCGTAAATTGAATAAAAAGGTTAAAATCGACCCGTACCCAACTCCGTCTGTTGAACATGCTTTTCAGTATTTATCCAAGGCTAAAGTATTTTCCATACTTGATTTGCACTCTGCTTTTCACCAAATTCCTTTGTGTGAATCTTCCAAGAAATTTACCGCTTTTGTTACGCCTTTTGGTTTGTACCAATTCACACGTTTGCCATTTGGTTTTGTTAATTCACCCCAAGTATTCACCAGAATGATGGATATTGTGTTAGGGGATTTGAAATACAATTGTGTGTACCCCTATATCGACGATTTATGTATTTTTTCTGAAGATTTGTCTTCTCATAAGGAACATCTGACGGCCGTTCTTCACCAACTTAGGAGAGCCGGTCTTACGATTCATGAGGATAAGATTAAATTATGCCAGACTTCTATTTCATTCCTTGGACACTGCATTCGAGATGGAGCACTGCTTGTCGACTCGGAAAGGGTACGTCCAATTCTCAATTTTCCTGTGCCCACCAGTATTAAACAAGTAGTGAGGTTTCTCGGTATGGCTGGTTTTTATGCTAAATTTATTCCTCAGTTCGCTGAAATTTCTTATCCGTTGAATCAATTGAAAAAGAAGGGTGCTCGTTTTATTTGGTCCTCGGAGCATTCTTCCTCTTTTCAAAAATTAAAGGCCGCCCTTGCTAATCCTCCGGTGTTAACCATGCCATCGTTTGATCGAGAATTCCATCTTTTCGTCGATGCTAGTCAGATAGCTTTGGGCGCTGTTCTTAATCATAAAACGAATGATAAATTCTCTCCTGTTGCTTATGCAAGTAAAACTTTGTCGCCTCATGAGCAAAGGTTAACGACCTACGAGTTAGAGTGCATGGCGTGCTCATGGGCCGTCGAAAAATTCAAAGATTATCTCCAGTTCGCTCATTTTCACCTCTATACCGATAATGGGGCTTTGACTTGGTTGTTCTCTCATCCCAAGCAGCTTGGCAAAATTGGCAGGATGGTTTTAAAGCTATCCACCTATAAATTTACTATACATCATGTCAGGGGTACAGTTAATAAACCAGCCGATTGTTTGTCAAGAGTTGTGATTCCTCCTCATCCTCCACTTTCTTCGGAAACTAACTGTTTCCTCCATAAGATTCCTCTCTCTTTTATCGACATTCGTGAACACCAGAAAAAGGATCCGGTTCTGGGACTATTGTTGCATAAAATCTCGATGTCGAAAGATAGACAGTTAATTTCGGATGGTATTAATTATAAATTAAAGAATGATATATTGTGTTACAAGCCTCTTAAGTCAAAGAAGTGCAAAGTCGTTGTCCCCGCTGCTCTTCGCCCTATGATATTTCAATACTTTCATTGCATTCCTTCTGGGGCTCATTTGGGAATTATGAAAACTGCACATAAGATTTCTCAAGATTACTGGTGGTTGAATTCCAAGAAGGAAATAAAAGATATGGTCACTCGATGTCATATTTGCCAAATTTCGAAGCCCAGAAACAGTCTTCCTCCGGGTCTCTTGTCCTCTCAAACTCAATCTGCACCCTGGGAGAGAATATTTATCGACCATGTGGGCCCATTGCCACGGTCTAAGAAAGGGAATTGTTATGTATTCACCGTTGTTGATGGTTTCTCTAAATTTACCTTCCTCGAAGCCGTCAAGGATGCTTCCTCTGCAAGTGTAATTAAGGTCCTTTTTCATAATTTATTTCACAAGTTTGGTTATCCAAAGTATTTAGTTTCGGATAATGCGAGTTCTTTTAAGTCCGAGGTATTTAGGAACATGTGCTTCAGCTATGGTATTAAGCAAATTTTCACGTCCCCCTATTACCCCTGTCCGAATATAGCGGAAAGAGTTCATCGAAATTTACGTTTCGCTTTGTCTGCCTTTACCCACGAACACCATGTTGTATGGGATGATATGCTTGGTGATTTGTCCTTTGCGTTTAATACTGCTGTTCATGAGGGTACTGGTTTTTCGCCTTGTAAATTGTTCCTTGGAAGAAATCTCCCCCATCCCTTGAATAATATTTGGGATATTCCACTCTCGCTACGTGACGATACTACTTCTGAAGATAGAATGTGGGAATATTGGGGGAATGCAGTTAAAAATCTGAAAAGAGCCCATCAAAAATATTCAAATACTTATAATAAATCACACAGTACACCCAGTTTTCACGTTGGCGAGATGGTTCTTTGCAAAAATCACCCTATTAGTTCCAAATTAAAGAAAAGGACTGCTAAACTAGAGCCTTTGTGGACTGGTCCGTTTGAAATACTCAAACTGCTAACTCCTGTAACTGTGGCCGTAAAGTCTGGGTCGTCTCAAGAAAAAATATGTCATGTGTCTCATCTCAAGCATTATCGCTCTCCATAATCCCGTCATTATTCGTCACCAATGTTTTGATCTTTTCATGGTAAAACACTTTCGCATTTGTATTATTAATTACGTTGATTACGTAAAAGTTATTCTTTGGCGTTGTGCTGGTACCTCATCGCCCGGCGGTATCTCTACCGTCGCAATCTCCATCTAATTTTTTTTAATAAAATTAGAAATAATTGTTAATTAAATGAAATGTTGTTTTCTGCATAGTTTGCCGGCACCCTAATAATGCCAATAATTGGGTGTCCGGGTCATGTGAGTTCTCTCTCAAATCCTCTTAGCTAACCTCTGTGATTTTTTTTGGCATTTGCCGTTTTTTTTATGTCATTGCGCTGCCTTGACGATAATATTGTAAAGGGTTTGTGGGAGACTCGCTTTCTGAACGTAGCCCCAGCGTTCAGCGTAATACTGGTTTTCCACCAGCTGTATATAAATATATATATGTGTTTTTGTAATTATTAATATGACTGGGTACCCATTACTATTATTATTCATGTGTAAATATTATCATCATACAATTTTGTTATAATTATGTCAAGAAATGCCTTGTTTTGTGAAACTTTTCATTTACTCTATTCGGCAGGAAGTGTCATTTAATTTCTTGTCCTGCCAAGACGTATTTTGAGTTTGAAATTTGCATTTTCTTATGATTTGCCAGACTGGGTTTAATGGTTTACATTGTATCTCGCAGGATGAACTATTTTGTAAAGCTATTTAATGCTATCCCCTGCAGATAACTGTAAATTAGTTTAAATATGTAATTTCATTTTTCTGACGTATTATCAGTTTGTCATAGGGTGTTCTGATTGTTTTTTTTTATGCTCACTTACTTTATGGTGTGCAAAGTAATTATCTAAGCATTGTTTTCATTGAAATATAAAGGAGACCGCAAAATTCCAATTGCTTGACTTAGCAGTTCAGCGGCATACAGTCTTTGTTAAAGAAGTATTTAAATTGATTTAATATGGTTTATAGTGAAAGAGACACAAGTGTATATTATGTTATTTGAATTCAAAAACTAAGATGAATCAGTAGGAAAAGGACAGTGTCTGAACTGGTATTTGAATGAAATGATCAATAAACTATATTGTGCAACTGAACTGTGTCTTATAAACTGGTATTTTCGTCGACCTGATCAATAAACAATGTGTGCCACTCAACTGTGAATCATGCAGGATCATTTCAAATTAACCCAGAGGATTAATTTAAAAGTGGGGGTGGATGTGACGAATTTCTAGGGAAATTTGGCCATAGTAAGTTGCCCATTTTTAAGTTGCCCGTTTACAAGTTGCTGTCAGAAAGGCCTCAGGCAGAAGGGCCGAACGGAGAAGGGCCGTTAGAAAACACGACTTTTATACTGACCAGTGCAGTGATACTGTCGGCGATCGGACTAATTAACACGGCGGAGTTCTGTGACAGTTTCTAGCAACGTGATTGGCCAATTTGCGGAACCCCTTTCGTTGCGAATTTCTGTGCTTCATTGTTTTTCCCTCTTCGTCTCCAAACACGGACTCCTCCACTGAGAAGGTCATTTCGCCCGAGAGCGTTCGTCGCTGAACATTACCCATCCACGCCGGTGGCGGCAGACTTTCTTTCTTTCCTTGTGAATTTACGTGGGACACTCTCTAAAGGCTAAGTTCATATTATTATTATTTGTGCAAACTGAACCATATTATATTTGTGTATAATAATCTGTTATTTTTCACTTGTTCACATTTACTTAGTATTATTGTTCTGTGGTATGGTGCTTGAGAGTATTATCCTTGATAAAGGTCTTTCTGAGTGATTGTTTCTCATTATTTCGCATTTGGTCGTTTGTGTCGCTGGCCCTGTTGACTTTCTAACAGGTATTTCACGAAAATAATCGAATGCCGTGTACCGGTGGAGGACAAGGTGGGTTCGCCTTCCTTTCTATTGGGTATACTGCAACAATAGTGATACGCAAACTTAGATTTCAACAACATTCAACAATTTCATACTCATTGGGATTTAGGAGCATGTTTTCATTGATAGAAGGTAGCAATGTGAATTTAATTCAGTGTTTCTTTCCGCGTTCCTAAACAACCTATCATTTCTCAACTTTTCAAAAAAAATATTCTTGGTCTAAATCACTCCTACTCGTATTATTTTGAAGGTCTTGTTTTCAGCTGTTATTTTAAAAAGTTTACTCTTCCATTCATTCCCTCAGTTGCTTAGGAAGTTTCCTGACGCCCTCTATTAAAATTCAACTGGTAAATTCATTAATCATGCCTCACTTTGATTATAGTGACATTGTGTACCAATATTTATCGCAATAATTAGCTTCTAAGTTGCAACGTGCCCAAAATGCGTCTGTCTGTTCACACTATATTAAACTTAAAAAAATTATAACCGTATTTCCGATGCGTTCAAGAAAATATCTCGAACCTCGACGAAGACTTGATGTTCTAACGTCAGCTTTGAACGTCTTGCGAACGCAAGCTCCGGAATATCTCTATTCTGAATTTGTCAGCTTAGAATCGATTTACAATTGCAATACAAGGGGTAAAAACAATTTACTCATTCCAAACCACAGGACGGAGTTGTTTCACAAATCCTCTGTCTTCCATTAAGTGCCATTAAGTTTTGGAACGCCCTTCCGCCTCATATAAAATCATATATTTCAACCTGTTCTTTGTTATATGGGTTAGGTGTAAGAAGAGACTTTCTAGTCTCAATCTCGCCCGAATAAAGACCATTTATTATTATTATTATTTATGAATTTCATAAGGTGTGTGAAAGAGGAAATAAAAAACTAGCTAATTAATGTCTCAACCTAAGCTGTTTATTGCAAACTCTTTATGTATAATCTTTGGAACCCTTAATTGTATTTCAACATGCACTGTGTGTGTGTATAAATATTGACACGTAGTTGTATTTAACTGTAATTTTAATATGTTTTGGAACTCTACGTCTAATGAACTCTTCTTTTTACATTCCTATAATTTTACTGTAGATTACCTAAATGGAACCTGCTGACAAGCATTTTGCTTAGCAGGACCGGACTGTTCTGTTTCTATGTAAGTTTGAGCTATGTATGATAACGTATTCTTCGTATTTTACATATATCTATATATATTTTTTAAATCTTTCATTGTTGGTTACTGTACTGTTGTATATTATAAATTGTATTGATTATTCTATTGAATTGTATTGAATATTGAATACAGTAAAGTATTATTATTTTAAAAATTATTATTATTATTACTATTATTATTTTAAGAAATAGTGCCTCTCATCTTCTAGTGAATCAATCACACAATTAATATTTTCCTTATACCCCTCAATATAGCTCAGCACTGATCAACATTCTGAAGACTGTCGTTTTTCACTGCACAATTTTATATATTATTTGTCCTTTGTATTTTATATTTCTTAGGCCCTTATCATAAAAAAATATTTCCATTCGTTTAATTAACTGTTAAATTTTTCATGTAATTTTAGTAAGTGTAATTTTCGAAACAATTTTTATTATTTGAATGTTCTATTTTATTTTGTTATTATATTTTGTAATTTCATCTGAATGTTTTATCTTATGTTTTGTCTTATTGTTTCCTCGTGGTTTACTATTGCAGTCATTCCCGTGTCTGATTTTATTATACTATTAATTTGTAATTTATTTATAGTACTATAGCTTTTGTAATCTCCATGTTATACACAGCTTTCTTTAACATCTTTTAGCTTGTATTATCAGTAGGTTTGCGCAGGTTTTTCACACCCCCCCTTCTCTGTGGGTGTTTTCCTGCTATGGAATTTTTTTCCTAAGATGTCACCTTAGGTTAGTTTTTACTTCTAGTCCTTCTAAAGTTTTCCTCTCTATTTCTATTCACACATACACAAGTTTTATGTATATAATACCATTGACGAAAGGTTAGATGGAAGAAGAGACTTTTCAGTCTCAATCTCGCCTTTAATAAACACCTCAATAATAATGATAATTTCTCAAAAGCACTACTCACGAGCCTAGCTTTGAATTCATACCCAGTCACATGCAAAAGATCTAACTGAGCGTTTCATCAATCTGTTTGTCTCTCAAACATAATCTTAATCTCTATTTTCAGAGTGCAAGTTCCGAATTACTTCACAAAGGTTCCCTTGCATTTTTCGTGGAGTAAACAGATCAGCCCTTCAAATTTATCTTATGGGAATCTTATTTTATGGTGTGAGTCATCTAACTAAAGGACAGCGTTAAGAAGTGCACGCGATGATCATTGTGTGCGAAACATTCGTATCATAGCTTTCCTTTGATATCGATGTCGGCTCTAGGCCTGCTCTGCTACCGAAAACATCACCTTAGCTGAAATCGGAGCTATATTTGCGGATATGCGAAACTTCCGCTGAATTTATCGAGCAAATTAGCTGTGTATCTGTAAGACTTGCATGATTATTGGGGTTTTGTACTCTTCAGCTCTTCTGGATTTCAGCAGAAAAAAGGACAGAGCTAGTCATAGGACTTGACTCTTGGTGGGGGGTTTGAACCCCCCCCCCCCCTCTCTGCGCCACTGTCCGATCGGGATATGTGAGGGCAATGTAAGCGTTAAAATAATTGCTAACAAAAAAGACATTGGTCAAGCGGAATCAAATCTTTAAAATTTACGCATGATTTACTCTAATGCAATTTCAGATGGTGAATTTAGTTCGCACTTGATTCTGGATGCACAAAAATAAAAGAAGATTCGAGAATATACGGTAATACGCAAAGCATTTGGTACAATATAACATCTTGAAAGGAATTTATATTCATATTAAAAAGCGATCTTCAAAAAATAACTTGTTTTTAACCTCTCCTTTTTGCATGTTTTTATCTTACACCATACATTCATAATCAGAGTTCTATGCTATCGAGCATGTATGATTCTTTACTGATCTCCTCTATGAAAGGCCAGCTTTGGATTAATAAGAAGAATATTTTTCCCTTTGTATAAGATCCTCACATCAAGAAGGACAAACAGGTATACCACCTTGTGGTAAGTCCTTATTACTTGAACGCAATTAATCGCGCACGATATTTTCCTAATTATTTTAGATAAAATGCACCGCCATGTTTTTTATAGTCAATTCCTCCAAACATAGGAAAGGGTACCTCTTCACATTTGAGTTCTCTATCACTTTTACTCCTACTGAAAAATTCCAAGGAAAAACGTCTGACAGGGGCAGGAATCAAACCCAAACTAATGTTCTGCCTGCGTAGCCTAGTTGGTTTAGGCAGCCTTCCGGATAGAGAAAGATCCCGGGTTCTATTAACCGCCCCATCAGACTTTTATAAGTCTGTTTTTCCTTGGGGTTATTCCTGGGTGCGAGCCCTTATATGCAAAGAACCTATAACCCTTTCATACTAGAATATTATTAATAACCTCCTCCTTGGAACCAATGAGCTAAGATCTGTCATCTCATCTCTTGTTCACCTGTCATCCTCTTGAAAAATTTCTGTAATCTCATAGTGACATTTCAGTTAGAAAAACTTTAACATAAGGCCAAAATTATTTCTTTATAATAATTTTAGTATGACTTCCAAGATAGAATATCCAACCTAATAACTTTACCTAACAATGAAGTTATTAACAGGGGAATATTTTATATCATCCTATTGCATAATTATTTAAATTTATTTCCTTATTTCACAGAAAACATCTAGCATTTATCACTTTGGATGGGTTTTAGAGAGAAGTAATGTAATTTGTAATAATATCAATTTCAAGAATGGGTGAAGACATTCAGGTGGAAAATCTAGCATTTTCTTGGAATATTTCTGTCTTTAGAACGAGAAAACTGCAGATGCCGTACTAGGAAACGAGTAAAATGTTGCTTGCATACTGCAAGAATATTGATAACACTAAATTCAAGTCGGCATCATATCGAGAGGGTCGTCAAAGGAAAAAAATCTGATGTGGCCAGCACATGACTTTCTCCATATATAAGATGTAAATATTTATCTACGACAGTATTTTCGATCTCTATGTTCAATCTAAACTTGGAAGATAACTGTTTAATTTATATCATATTATCTTTTACGTCACAAACATTATAAATAATGTTTTTCGGGACATGTTCGATGAAAAACGATGAAATGGCCTTTCGCCCCAGCGCGCAGTGGTCCGAAATCGAAAAAAGTCGGACAAAAGTCCAAAATTGCTTTTTTTGAGATACAAACTTGAAATTCTGCATATATACAGACAAATGATTGCTAATTATGGAACGGTAAATCGTTTTTCATAAATCGTGTGCGTTACATAGATACGGAGGCTCAAACATGACTAAATTTCCAAAAACACGCACGATTTTATTTTTTTTCGAAAATCTTATAAGTTAAGCTCATAGTGGACTTGTGGAAGGAATTTCGTGGAATAAAAAACATTATATTCGATCAAAATGGTACTTTATCTATACTAACCATCAGTTTCAAGGATATTGGTCAATATTTGTGTGGTGTTCCATCACAAAATGGCGGACGCTTTTTTTAGACAAATTTTGACATAAAGTAGTCGATATCTTTTGTTTAAAAAGTATGAGCAGCGGGAAATTACACCAGAGTATTGGGTAAAGACAGTTTAAGAATAACCAGTAGAGATCTTGTACGAACGTTACCGACCACGAAAATAAACGCGATTTTTCGATCGCGCTGCACGACCCGGGACCGCGCTGCTGGGCCTGGAAGTACGGAGGCTTCGTTGGATTGTTTTAGTTTTTTGGGCCTTAACTCTTTATAATCGCTGTTTTTAAGCTAGGTATGCAGTCACTATCACTGTCCCTGTTCATAAATACCATATCGAAGATATGAAGAGGATATTTGATCCTGCGAATGAGTGAATTGATGCGGTACTCTGGTAAATACGCTTTGGTTTGGATTCTTTACGGATTCTTGTCACAAGTTAGAAATATCCTTCAACTTTTGAGACAGTTAGTCTGTTCGCATGTACGGTAACGGGTTCACGCATTGCAGAAAAGGCACCATCTGATTGTTTTTCTACCACTCTCCCTTTCCACCCTCGCCGACGAGGGCCACGCGAAAAGGGGCACCGCGCAGCCCTAATTAAAGCCCTAATTTATCGGGGTTTTCCACAATCACATTTCCTTTCCCTTTAAGAAATGAACCTTAACATGCAGTTCTTGTTTGGCATCGGTGAAGTAGTGTTGTTGTTGTTGTGCTCTGGCGTACTGCTAAAAGCTGTGGGTGGCTGGTAATTTTTCTCGTGAATCATTGCACTAGTAGCTGTGTTGGATAGTGGTGTTTTTGATTATTCAACAGTTCATCCCTTTTCTCAAGGTGAGCACTTTTTCCTGTTTTACTTAACCGTTTTAATCATCACATTGCACCTACGAGCTTGTTTGTTTGTATTACTCTGCAATTCTTTACTGCCCTTGTTTTCTGCTATCTTTAATAGGAAATTGCGAATATTATCTAACTTTCCTTAAATTTTTTAACTTGCCGGTTTTTCGCGCAGGTTTTTTTTCCATTTTTCTGCGCTGAAATGCATTCCTGCCAGATTTAGTGCCTTGAGCTACACAAACGATTAATTGAGATGAAGGAGAGATAAGTAAGTGATAATATAGTATATTTGACTAATATTATATCGCGGAGTTTAAATTTAGAGGCTCATGAAGACGCCCTAGATGTGCTACGTAAATTTGTTAGGATAAAATTCATGGTGCCCTATGAAAGAAGGCGGAAAGAATGTTCTTGGAAGAATGAGTGATTTTTCGTTCGTCACAAGGTATGGCTCACAGAGTTAATCATGTTTCCTGAAACTATCCGTTAGTACCTACCAGATACGTCTACAGCTACAGGTATGTATTTTCTGTTTAAATTCTATAGCAGTCATTCAGCGGTATGGTTTATCACGTGAGATTTGTTTATTAAAATTATAAACATATCAGGTACATTAGGACGACCACAAAAAGAATTTAGTTCTTCCTCTGAGAGGTCCAAAAGAAGAAAGGTGCAAAATATTAAAACTTGTTCTCTGAACCTCTCTCAGTTTAAGGGAGGAAGGCGATATTGCAGTCGCTCAACTTATTACCGAAGTAACGACGACTACCCCAAGTAGAAGTCCTTTCCAAATGAAGGAAATTTGAGGAATCGCAGGCGGAGATGTCATCACAGGAGGCTGTATCTCTAATGATTACCACGGAGCTGACGAAGAGTCAGTATAATGCTCTAAGAAGCTCCGCTCTTAGTTACGGGCACAATCTGTATCCCAGCTATCATGAAATATTAAAAGCAAAAAGCGCTGGCAGCTGCATTGACAGGTAATTGTGTGTGTAGACTTAGCTTCTCAGCAATAGCCATGCATAGGTCAAATGCATATACTATACCTTACAGCTGCTTTAAATACCTCAGTAACTATTCCCTTTGATAGATATTGTAGATATACCATTTAGTTTAATGTAATTTTTATCATATTTTCATTACAGGGATTAATTATGACCTCGTTAAAAACTTTTTCCACCATCCTTAAGGCAATATCAAGCAGACAATCGATAAATAATGAGGTATTTTCGCAATACTGCCAGAAAACTGCCGAATTATACATAGACCTGGTATTATATGCCAACATAGACATCCCTGGTATTATATGCCAACCAAGGTACAGCTAACAGCAAAAAAAAGTTACCACCCCTGACCCACCAAGAAATTCTAAGTCCAAAATTCGGGCCGGCGAGCCTTTCTCTCGAAAAGGGAGGGAGAGAAAAGAAAGATGGAGAACATGGTACGTTACGCTAGCTCGGCTCTCGCGTTTGGATGGAGAATTTTCGTTATTTATATAATGATCATTTACTACTATCCATTATCTGCCGCAACATTTGATGTGTTAACGCGTACTATTTAATTTGACGACGATCAACTGGAAGATAACTAAAGAAATTAATCGAATTGAATGCAGCATTCAAAGTCACTCTCACTTTAATTTTCGATAACAGATTATTAAATCATTTCCAAAACAATACAAATGAATTTAACTGAATACAACATTCGGTATCAAATTAACTCACATTTCGTTTTTCGAAAATCGATCGTATAAATCACTTCCAACGATTGATTATGCTCATCAATGTGAACGAAACCAGCAACTTTTCTCTTCTTCCTAATTTCAAATAGGCCAAAAAGCAGCATCTCGGATTCAAAAATGGCATTTGTCGTCAGGGGGACCGGCTGTTTATACTCACAAAACTTTTCGTGTATTCCGTAAAATATCTCAAAAATTCAATTCGGAAACAACAATAAACGACCAAAATAAGGTTTTCTATTCATTTACTCTGCTATTGGTTCTTGTCTCAATCTCGTATGACTATTATTTTTAATTTAATTTTGCAAAAGAAATGAAGCATGCAGAGACAAAAATGAACTTTACGTGCATTTCTCACGGAAATGCTTTGACTCGTCTGGGATCGAAGCAAGGACGAAGTGTCACCATTTTTTACAATATAAACACTTTCGTATATATATATATATTTGAATGCAATGTTCTGTAAAAAATTCAAGTCAATCGACCGAGTGGTTTTCGAGTTTTGCGGGCACAAACATACGCAGGCTGAATTTTAATATATAAGATATGTGCATGATTCGGTAGATCACTGTAATTTGATTGCTTTTAGACACCTTTCGTTTAACTTTCCCAATTGAAAATCGTTCTATTATCAAGAGAAATAAGTAAGGAATAAACACAAGGAAATAAAAGTGCCAAAACTTCCACACAGAAAGTCGTATAACTTTGACAAAATTATTTATTTCTTTGTGTTTAGTTACCTATGGAGTTCCTCAAAGTTAAAGCTCATTCGATTGATTTAAATAACGAATATTCTTTTCTAGATTACCATTTCCCCTTACTCTCGTGACTACTATAGATTGTATAATCCATTAATTTGTAAAATTAAATTATCCTGATAACAACACAGTTGAAAAATTCACACAATTAGCTTCGACGCTTACTATCACTATCTTCAACATTTACATAAATACGCGATCCTCCATATGGCATGTGCCTGGAGAAAAGAAGGGAACAAAAATGTTACCTGCCCTTGAAAGGGTAGAATACCGGGAAAACTGTTAAACAGGACAAAACGAAATAGGTGGGGGAGAAGGGCAAGATAATCCTTTTGTTGCCAAACGGGAATGGAAAGGAAAAACTTTCTCGTTGGGAGAAGAGTATTTGGGTTGCAATTTGCTTGATTCATTTTGATGTTATCTAAAATAATGTGTTCGCTAGCCTTCTCTGATATATGTTTAATTTTTAGCTCGCAATTAGAAGAATGACTCGAAGAAATAAATCTCTCATAAAGTGGGACTGCAGAGCAACAGATTAGAAATATTGTATGTTCTTCGGCCTAAAACTTACGAGATCTCACTGTTTATCTGATGTGGATTAAATGAAAATAATGATAAATAGCTTGATGAAACCACTGTCCTAAAAATTGGATCCATGGATTCCTTATCGTTTCAAAGTAATGGCTTCCAGTAAATACTGTAGTAAATGGCCAGCGGTAGACGTCCTTTTGGTAAAATTCTCGAAATTTTATTTCTCAAAAGTTACTCCTCTCGTATTTTTAGCTATTTATTGATCAACGAATCACCTCCGAAGAGTATTACAATTTGTTTATTTCAAAGTTCTCAGTATTTTAAGAAAACCTTCTTTTAATTATCAGTTATGGAAAATGATAAGACCGCTATCCGTAGATCTGTTACTTTTGCATGACAATGGGTTAATCGAGGTCTAACCAAACCTAAGACTTGGCTAGAGGTATGAGTTTTTAGTACTCGACACAGAATGGGCAAGCTATTGCGTGTGTGTTACAGTAATGACGATTATAATTGAGTTTAAATACGTATTTAAATGACATCCTTATTTTTTATTTTATAAACCAGGTGAGATATACTAGCAAATTTTATAAGTGAATCAAGATGAGTTTAACGTTTTGGCTATCATCAACACTGAGAGAAAAAATATATTCACTTGCTTTTGGTGTTTTTTATATTAATTTTAAAGGTTCTTAAAATCTACGAAACTAATAACTGTGTCTATCTTTTAATGGAATAAAAGAATTGAAAACCCTATACATCCAATGATAGTAATAAAAAAGAACCAAAGGAACGCTAGTTTACGCAAATAGCTATCTCTTAAATTTTCCCGTTTTGTTGTTGATTGATTTGTAAGGATGTCCCAAAGGTTTATGAAAAACATTAGTTAGAAGAAATAGCGAAAAAGGCCTGAAAAGTTGAATGTAAATATTGAGAACGTAATATTGGAATTGGCATTTTACGAAGCTTAAGTTTCTACGGGAGTGATCTTTCTATGGTTAATATATGTTTAATTCTACTGCTGAAAGCAGAGACGGTCCGAGACATGGGCAGTCTGGGAGACCGTTCCCAGTGTTTGTGTGCTCTTCTCAGATCCCTTGAAGATTCTCAATGATAAAATTATACGCGTAGCTTACGGAATTTTAACGATTACACCCGGTCACAATATTTAGTTAAACTTTCTTTTATCCATTAAGGGGAACTAGTTCTAAACGTCTGCCTGCCCAGAATATCAATAATCTTATGATTACCCCTTCCCGATGATTGTAATCAATTTCCTTCGCAATGGATGCAGCTTTCTTTGGTACAAGTTCTCTGAATAATTTCCTTATAGTCAAATTGATTGAAGAAGCCGTTACTTTGTGAAATAGCGTTATATATTTCCGCCATTTCTTATAGTCGTTGAGCAATGACTATATTTTTACGGAAATTACATTTAGTAAAACTACTAAATCAGGCGTAATCAATTTGAGTTGCCCTTACATCGGTAACAGCCGTTTAATAATTAGAATTTAGGCTTCGTATTTTCCCTTTCCTTTTTTTAATGAGAGGCCAGTTAAGTCCATCAGCCATTATCAGATACAGCACTAGAAATACTGACATCTCATACTTATTACCCATAATTACTCTTAAATAAGATGGGTAAAGCTTCCCTTCTGGGGAAATATTTCTTATTGTCAGGAGAATCTATTACTGCTGAATATTAATGCTGGTTTCATGGGCCTCGCCTATTCTTCCTTAAAACTTTTTGGTTTAAAGATAAGGAAGACATTTACGATATCTTGAAGGTGCAGAAATTTAAATGTGTGAATTCCTCGGCATTTATGATTAACTGGCGGAAGCTCTAATTATATGCATGAATGTATGCAAATTGTATGCATATTTTTATATGCCTACGTGATTATATCCTACTAATTTTCGAAGCAAAATAAATTTACAGTGATAATAAATAATTTCGACTATGATAGGTCTATTGTTAATGGTTTATGAATTTTGGATGTAAATGAACGATTTAGAAGTAAGTTCACATAACACCAAATGCAGTAGGTAAGGAAAATGAAACTTGAACACTGCCACAAAAATCGGAACTTTTTCGAATGGTTGATCTCATTTACATTCTCTCTGGCTGAACCATTGAAAAAATATTTTTCCGGTCACTTTCTAACCTCCATTATTTTCTCTTAAAATGGCTTACATCGTTTTCTCAATCATGTAATTGAACCATTTTCTCAATCTTATAAACAGCCTACATCCCAGGATCTGTGCACATCACTTCTGAGCCTGTTTACCAAATTATCTTTACATTTTTAGATGTATTGCCTTAGTGTTGAAGAGAATCAGCATTCTCTTCTTAGTAAGCATAAAATTTTGCATATCCCCATTGTTTATTTCCCTATCATCGTCTCCATGCTTTATGTAAAAAATATATAAGTAATTAACTGTAACACCATTCATATTCCTTCATTGACGAACTTTTCATTATATTTCCGTCCACATCTAAGAATGGCATTTTCAAGCAATTTTCTATCTCACACAAATACCCTAAAAGATGCGTCGAATTTTAGTCGGACTGAAAACGTATCCTGTCACCACTGCATGGAAGACCCTTTTTCTTTCCTCTCTCACCCCCACAGAGAAGCTACCTTTGTTTGGTCGAGAAGGCCGGTATGAATGGCACTCCTATACCGTTATGTAGACGAAAACAAGGAGAGCAGAAATAGCACCAAAGGGGACTGACCGCTGAAATCCGTAGTAGCAGATTTAAATTTATTATTCATGCATGAGTGCATTACGTGTATATTTTAAAAATGGAGTTGTTATGTCTAAAATTGTTGGCTCATACCTTTTTCCAATGTTGAAATTATTAATCGTTTTAGCATTCAAACATTTATTACGGAGAAGGTGTAAATGAAAGGAATTAAATAATTAGAAGTATATTATTCAATTCTTTTGGTGCTTGACTCGACTCTGCGCGACTAGTCCTTCTGATTTAATTATTCAAAAGAAATGTTCGCACATACAATATAAAGCGGTTTGTTAAAAGACTACAGGTTCGATAGTAGTAAGTCCTAAACGACCGGAGCCCTCGGCTGAGTATCCTTCAAGAATATAACTCTGTATAGACAATAATTATTTGATATATTCCTTAGCTGTGATTTACATGACGAAATACGCGACAACATGACCCTATTCTCAACGATAATGATTTTCGCAGCCCGATGGCGAAAAGATTATTGCGAGATTATAGCGAGGACAGATGGCCTATACTGATATCATCTCACATAAAGTATAAAGTGTGCTACTATTTAAATTATTTAAATCAAAATTCCCTGCAAATGTAAATGGCGTCCAAACAACGTGGCGACTTTCACAAATTCGTTTTCAATGAAAACTAGCAACTTATTTCCTATTTGAATTCCACTATCACATATCATTATTTGTAATATCAGGTATTGTTTAATTATTACTCCATTTTATTCTTATTACATTTTTTTAATTTCCCCTTCTTCCGTCGACCTAATTTACAGTAGTTCATATTCTCTTAATTATCGTATCATAATCTTTACGAAAACATTCATCCTGCGGGCATGTGGAGCATTAACTGAAATAACCAATTCCATTCTAAATCTGCATTGATGGAATATTTTATGTTAGGAGGAGATATGAGCAGTCAAAGTAATTCATGTCCAATATTTGATGAAGAAGAGCGAATTACGCTTGAGATTCGAGCCGATTTAACGAAATACGAATTTAATTCTTTCATAATACAATACTGCTTCTACCGCAGCAAAAGCAATGACTTTCAGCAATTATTTATAAAATATATATCGTCACAAAAGCCTTCAAAACGTGCCAGGCATAAAGAGGAAGACGAAAAGCGCGCTCAAAACAGAGAATCTGAAAGACTCGCCCTTCTCGAGTTATGCTGGTTGCATCGAAGGTGGTAACTTTTTTATGCTGCTAGCTGTACATAAGGTCCTTATGCATGGAAGTGAAATTTCGAAGGAGGCGATTCTTCCCTTAGGGCAGCTCTCCGAAGAGGCGATGGAGGTTCGGAATAAGGACACTAAAAAATTCCATCAAAGATTCAGCAGAAATCAATCCAGGGTGACCACAAACGACGATTTACTTAAAAGGTTGTTGATCACTTCTGATCCATTTCTTTCCTCTAACATGACTAAGAGATACCGAAAGAATTGAGAGATCTGCTGATTTTAGAAGACAGCGAGGGATCAAACAGTACTGACAAACAGAATTTCTCTGAAGATAAAGAATTTTCCTTGAAATGCGTCCGTGGTAAATACCGTGAAGGGCTGCGCGGTGCCCCTTTTCGCGTGGCCCTCGTCGGCGAGGGTGGAAAGGGAGAGTGGTAGAAAAACAATCAGATTGTGCCTTTTCTGCAATGCATGAACCCGTAAACGTACATTCGAGCTGAGTAACTGTCTCAAAATTTGAAGGATATTTCTAACTTGCGGCAAGAATCGTAAAGTATCCAAACCAAAGCGTATTACCAGAGTACCACATCCATTGACTCATTCGCACGATCAAATATCCTCTTCATACTTTCGATATAGAATTTATGAACAGTGACAGTGATAGTGACTGCATACTTAGCTTAAAAACAGCGATTTTAAAGAGTTGAGGCCCAAAAAACTAAAACAATCCAACGAAGCCGCCGTACTTCCAGGCCCAGCAGCGCGGTCCCGGGTCGTGCAGCGCGATCGAAAAATCGCGTTTATTTTCGTGGTCGGTAACGTTCGTACAAGATCTCTGCTGGATATTCTTAAACTGTCTTTACCCAATACACTGGTGTAATTTCCCGCTGCTCATATTTTTCAAACAAAAGATATCGACTACTTTATGTCAAAATTTGTCTAAAAAAAGAGTCCGCCATTTTGTGATGGAACACCATACAAATATAGACCAATATCCTTGAAACTGATGGATAGTATAGATAAAGTACCATTTTGATCGGATATAATGTTTTTTTATTCCACGAAATTCCTTCCACTATTCCTTCCTATTTGAAGATGCGAATAGGCATAATGAATGGTTAGGATCGGATCTTAATAAATGCAAAGTTTGAAGTACATGTCGTACCGGGAATGTCCTGAAATAAGACTCCATTATCCCCATCTGAAATGCATTGGGTAATGTAAATGGCTTTCTGGGATCGAACCAAGGACGATCAATGAAATCTTAAACACGTTTCTGAAATGTATCTATGATTTCTATCTATATGTCGAATTTCAAGTTTCTATATTATTGGGAAGGGGTTCAAGATAATTCTTAAATATCGGATCAATTACTGATTGTAGAGAGGCTTGGTGTCGAACCCAGGACATATTTGGATCTGTGAATGCACAGTATGACTTGTTAGGACTTGATCTTATTTAATTCAAATTTTGAAGTCGATATCTTGCCGAGAAGTACCCTAAAATTTGTTTCCGTTTTCTCCATAAGAAATGCATTGAGAAATGTAAATGACCCTCTGGGATCGAACAGAGGACCATCAGCGAATTATTAAAACTTTATTTTGAAGTATTTTCATGATTTCTATCCACGTGCTGAGTTTCAAGTTTCCATGTCATCGGGAAGTGATCCAAAAAAAATCTTAAAAATCGTCACAATACATTTTAAACGGGAGATTCTTGCCCTGACCTAGCATCGAACCAAGGATAATCTACGAAGATGTCTTTCTGATTTTCGTTGGATACGCACAGCTTCTAGCGATCACTCGAATTTCAACTCTTTACATTTCCGGGAAGTGCCTCAAAAAAATTTTCGAAAATCCCCAACATATACCTATATGGAGAAAATCTGTACTTTGGAGCCCTCTGGAATCGAACCCATGACACTGAGTCTCAAAGCCGGCTTTTTTCTGGAGGTTACAAGTCATGGCCACCACGTCGTAAAAATATCAAGTCAGTGGCACTTGTGGAACATAGTTAGAATTTTGATCCCCTATAGATAGATGGAAGAAGAGACTTTTAAGTCTCCATCTCGCCCAAATAAAGACGATTTATTATTATTATTATATATAGGTATATCCGGAGAAACGTCTATATAAACGATACCGATTCAGGGTTAATCTTGTGGTACTTATTAACTTGTAAAAAATCCATGGTAAACAAACTTTTACTAGACCACTAATTTACTATCCGAATAACACGACCCAGGTTTCGTAGCGTCGCTCGTTTGTTTACCATGGATTTTAATCGTCTATATATAATAGATAAGCATCTAAACCAATAATATTCATTGACACTAAAAGGAAAAGTAGGACAAATAAGATTTGAGGCAGTAATGAAAGGATTTTCTGGTCCCATCTGCTGTCTGATCTGCTATGAGGATCGTTTTGGCAATACGTTTTGTATGTATATTTATCCTTCAATGGACGATATTGAAAGTGTTAATGCTTCCACAAAAATCACTCAGAAAAATATCAGTACCATATCAACACTAGTCCCATAGATGGGAAATTTTTGTCCCATGTGAAAATGTATTCTCTTTCCTTCGATTAAATTTCATGATTACCATCACTTATCTTCTAAAGAAGACATAACCTGGACCTTTTCTAAGGAAGAATTCCACTCAGAGATTCACTGTCATGAACAAGGCTCTAGTAAAATGAAAGGTAAGTCGGACTGTTCTTAGTTTATTAATTTCTTCTTTAACAAGAGTTCAGAGAGGAGTTTGTACTCCATAACTTTTAATATGATTAGCATTTCTAAAATAGACAATTTTCATCTGTCATATACATAGTGTAATGGTACTAGTTCTGGTAATCCTTATAATATCTGAATATATTATCTATACGAGTAAAAGTTGCTTGCATTCTGCAAGCATATTGATAATACAAATTTCAAGTCGACATCATATCGACAAGGTCCTGAATAAAGAGGATTCAAAATATTCTTAAAAATAAAAGCCATTTATTTGAAATAGGAGAATTTTTCACCCAGCTTGCGACAAACTCACGCACATTTGCTTTCAGTTTCATGGATATTTTGAAGGAAGAGCGCGTTTCCCATGACCCCTATGATTTTCTATTCCCTATCCTACCGTGATGTACCCTAAAATATTTTCGAAGCCGAATCATAAATAGTTTGAAATTCCCGCCATTCGTTTCAAATAGCAGAGACGCCTGGTGTCGAACCCTGGATCTTTTGGAAGGTGTGAATGAATATTACGCCCTGATAGAAATAAAACTTATTTTATTCAAATTTTGAAGTCGATATCATAAAAGGAAGGTTCAAAATTAAGATTCCACATCTGATATGCATAGGTTAATCTTAACGGCACTCTGGGATCGAACCCAGGACGATAAGGGAAACCTAAAACACCGCAAATGAAATATATCTATGATCATTATTCACACGCCAAGTTTTAATTTTCTATGTTATCGGGAAGGGGTTCAAACAAATCTTAAAAATCGCCACAATACATTTTAAATGGAAGATAGTTGCTGTGACCTAGCGTCGAACCAAGGATGATCCTTGACAATGACTTTATAGTTATATCCGACTATATATACTATATAGTCGGATATTCAGGGCTTTTAGCGATCCCTCGAATTCCAACTCTCTTCCTTGCAGGGAAGTAACTCAAAAAGTTTTTCAAAATCCCCGCAATGTATCTCTATGGAGAAAATCGTGAATTTGGGGCCTTCTGGAATCGAACCCATGACACTAAGGTTCAAAATCTCATTTTTTCTGGTGGTTACACGTTATGGTCAGTCCCATTTCCTGCCTTTTGCAAGTGCTTCAAACTCCTTGTGCTAAATATGATAATGTGAACATAAATACAATTACCATATCTAAGAACGAAGAAGAGGGAAAATAAAAATATAACTGTTGCACAAAAAAATTAAAACTCGAATTTGCAAAGTACAAAGTATTTGAAATAATAAAACCTACATAATATTTAATATAAATGTTCAACAAAATTTTATTAACTATAAATTCGTCTCTTTTATAGAGATAAGATGCAGAAATCGCCATATTGGACAGGGCAACATCAGTCTGTAAAAGTCAAAAAGGTAGAATTTTTCAGTTATTTGATGCAACAGAAGATCACTCTTTCGGATTCAAGTTATTCGTTTCTACATTCTAAGTTTTGAAATTTGAGAAAGTGATTTGGTGCGCTAAGAGATAACGCAATAAAAAAGAGATGAATTGCATTTGGTTGCTCATTACAATCTAACTATTCTAAAATATTTTACTATCTTCGGAAAATTGAAAGCATACTTTCTGCATCCGATATGAAAAAAATCATATTAACAGTGATATAACTTAAAATATAAGCAGTGTGAAAATTAAAATTTGCGATTTTTGTCTCTTTCACCTCAATAGAATATAATTCAATTAGCTATCACATAATATATAATTTGATGATCCGAATTAATGATATTACTAATCAAGTAAATGAGGTATGAGTAAGGGATAGCTTTACATTTCATTAATCCAAGCAAATACAGAGCAATTAATTTAATGTGATCTAAGAGACTGCATTGTCAATCTGTCATTATTCCATTAAAAATGTGAGAATTGTTAACACTCTGCTGTAATATTTGCCGGAACCATACAATTGATGTTTTGATCCATGCATTGAAGGAGAGAGGATGGTGAAGTTGAGGAAAATATACTAAATGCAGAATTGCAGCAATTTTAATTATGCAATGCCCAATCCATTAAAACATTTAATTGCTGGACACACTGAATAGCTTTCCAAATTACATTGGCTGGAATTTATCTTAGACTCATCTTAATTCCAAACAATTTTGTTTATATTTGCAATATTTTCAGTCATTTTGCCTGGATTTCTTTCTATTTAGTTAAGCTCAAGAACAGCCATATAAGTGTTTTTTTTCCTTTCCTTTTCCTTTTATTCCAGATTTCCTACTTTTCCACCTTTCTTTCTGTGTATTACTTATGGATGGAATACGATATAATCGCCAGTGCTTACACAATTCAAGCTGATAAACATACTGGATGTTAACGTTATGGAAAATTTAGCTCAATTTGTGAATTTCTCTACACTTCCTCTGATCTCTACACTCCACCATTGAACCCTCTATACTAGTATATTACTGCAATTGAAAGTATATGAGAAGTTTCGCAAATTTTACGAAAATCCGACATTGGCACCACGAAACCAGAGAATAATGACACATTTACGAAAACAAAAGACAAATAATAGTAAACCTATATGTATTCTATAAAAGGAGACGCATTTTATTCTCATTCCACTCTTTTTTTAGGAGCCACGGTTGAATAACCTCGAAAATCGGGAAATTTTCCGCCAAATTGTGTATTCAAAGTAATCTGATGTAAGTAAGTAATGAGTAAGAGTAAGATGATGATAATAAGGATATATATGATGAATAAGGCAGATGATGATCTGGGTCTCGCTCCCAGTGCCTCATCCAGACTGTCCGCCCATCCCGGGCTCCCGCCTTATATACCCGGCGCATTTTCATGCTGGCCAGGCATATAATTCGGGAGTGTCCGAGAAGGACGGTCAGCAGGATTAAGGCGACCGGGAACGAAACACCAGGGCCCTTATTATGACTTTCTTTCGATAAGTGATACGTTTACTTCGAAAGCCTGCCTCCGGAACGAATATCACACAAAAACGGTATTAGGAGACCAAGTTACCTATCATTCGTTCGGAAGAACGTCTGCGATAAGTCGTTCGAACGGCGTTGCCAAGTTGACCGTATTTTTGGGATTTTTGGCCGGAAGTCGTCATAGAAATCGAGGTTTAAGGTCATTTGGCGGAAGAAATTCAACTTAGTAAGACATGTGGTATGTATGATCCATTGTAAGATTTCAACTTTAGTCGTATGCAGAGTTAATAATGTATCATGGAATGTTTTGCGAGAATGAGATATGCTTTCGAAGATAATTATATGGTGTAAGTAGCAGTGAAATGATAGCATTTAATTTCTTAGCCATGATTGTGTAGCATAACGTAATAAGGTTAGTGTTGCGTTTTAATGTGTAATGTCCCTACGTAACTGTGAATTAATGTTTCATAAATTAATTTAGTATGAAGCTATGTAGAGTTGAACGGGATTCCAAAGGATAGTCAACTTTTTGGGGTTCGATAATTTGAACACAAGCATCCAAATGTGATTGTACCTAAAAGTGAGAATTTATCTCTAATAATTATCAGCAGCACTCATTCACTCTTTGGTTACATCTTATTTACCTATTCTTAGTTACTGCAGACTTTAACTATTCAATATTTGCAAGTATTTATATATTTCTGTTTTGACATGCTTCACTCTGAGGTTACATCTTATTTATCTATTCTTATAGTTACTGCTGATTTTAACTATTCAATATTTGCAAGTATTTATGTATTTACTTTTGACTACCAGGTTTCATTTATCTTTGGGTAGTTCTAGTAGATTTTTACTTATGATTGTTTGGTAGTACTTAGATATTTATGTATTTACTTGTTTGAATCTCAGATTTTGTCTTCCTTATATATTCATACTGCTTGGAGAACTTCACTATTAATTCATGGCTACTATTTAAATATTTATGTATCTTCCTATTTTACTATCAGATGCCATATTTCTAATAGAACGTTTGCTTTTTAAAGATTTTAACTGTACATAAACTCTATTAAAAGATTTAGTTTCTTTTCCTTTTCTCAATCCTAATCTCGCTTTCCTCAATTTCTTTTGGCATATAAAGATATATAAAGCATATGTTTGTTTCTTAGAGATATGGAACTTCTTATGACTTCTTATGTTCCTACTGTACTACTTGCTGTAAACTTCATTGAAAATACACAAAAGTCACTAGATATATCATCCATTGCTTCTTTTCTACTTTCTTAAGCTTCTCTGAGTAGGTTTCGCAGTTTTTTCACGCTCACCTTCCTGTGGGCATTTTTCTGCACTTAAATAAAAGGATTGATATCAAAACATGGCTTTCTTTTACATCATGCCCTACCTTCCTTGCGTTAATGTAATCAGTGTAAGGAAATAAAAGCACTTATTTAAAGATGTTGTTCTCATTTTTAACGTACCCAACTATCCGCAGATCGCTAATAGGTTGAAGAAGGTCGTAAAAAAGAAGTACCGAGATGAAGGTGCAAAATGTTTATTCAACCTACGTATATTCAATTCTTGCTCACAAGTTAAAGAAATCAAAACCATGAACAAAACAGTAAACCTTGCTCAAGGAAAGAAGTTGAACCTTAATTATTAAGTATATGTAGTATTTATACCAGGTTGCAACAGTATTTCTTTCACTTTATATGCAACTATGTACAGCATGAAATAATTTACCAAAAACATAAATCTCGGTGAATGACAAAGTTCAAAGTAATTACATAAACGATATAAACGTACGAAATTGCTGTCTAGTATCTCGAAAGGATTACTAGCATCCCGTAATGTCCTCCGAATAGCTCGTAAACGGTTTCTTCTCCTTCACATATGCAATCTCGTCCTCCATTTTTACTCTTCCTTGGCTAGCGAAAGTCTCTATCGCCACCTCCAGAGCAGTCGATAGCTTCGTTCGATAAGTTTCGAATATCACGTAGGTCATAATACCACTTTCGACTGCGCTTTCGTTAACTGGCAAAACATGGCGGATTTATCGAAAATAACGGTAATTCTATCGAATATCACTTATCGAAAGAAAGTCATAATAAGGGCCCAGACCACTCCGCGTGGTAATTCCTTTATTAATTGTAAAAACATTTTACCTGATTGAGGGTACATAATGAAGGTAAAATAACTGCAGGTTATGACAATAAAACAAATACTTTACTGCAAGAAAGAAAAGCGATGAGGAAGTTATACTTTTAAATATTGTGAAAAGAGGGAAAGTTTCCCCAGCTTCTGATGAATTTCTGAAATCTGATTTGTAATTGTAACTGATTACAAATTTGACAGATTAATTATAATTGAGTCCAATTACATTTTATCAGTACTTTTCCCAACACTGGTGTTTACACGTGCCAACACTTGACTTTGTTTTGGGTCTAAATTCTTTTCAAATACGCTCGTGCCTAAAAATTGTTTCTACAACACATCCCGAACCAAAATACGAATGGGTCTTGGCGACGCCCTTGCTCTGGAATCATTAATTACTAACAAAAGTGTGCTGCAACGGATAGCGATTGATGCGAATCCTAAGAATCCATCCCTGAGGCTTCGTCACGACACAAAAAACGTGTTTTGTCCGAAAATTAACTTTTGGATTTTTTTAAAATAATCTGCATGACGTACTGAAATCATTTAAAGCTTACATAATCGACATGGCACATGATGAGCCATAGCTTAGCAAAGTCTGCTGCATTTTCCTAGATCCCTTTGAAAGAGTAAAACATTATTGTATGATCACAACTGAAATTACTGATGGTCGCAGTTGTAAAATAATAATTTGAAATAAAAAGAGAAGAGATTTGGCCGCGACGAAGGCCCATTTGCCAGCTAATTTTTTTGACCCTTCAAGAAAAGCTTCGAGCTTGGAACCATCAAAAATTTCTGATGTTTTTAAATTTGTTGATATTCTCGCAAAAGCAGATCCCACCTTCAGTGAAGAGAGTACAACTGAAATTCATTCCGAGATGGCAAACAACGTGGCTGACGATGGTAAGTGGAAGACACTATACGTCCTTGCAGTATCTAAAAAACTTTCGCCTCTAATTTTTTGGAAGGGAATATGCTCCAAAACAAAAGTCTATTGAGTTGCCGTAAAGATTTTTCACTTCCACCCGCATCCTCGGCGACGGAAAGAAGTTTTAGCAAGCACGGAAATATTCACAACCTAAGAAGAAACCGCAGGACTAATGAAGGAGCTTTGAAACCTATTTTAATCAAGCACAACTTGAAATTACTGGAAACCGAAAGAGCTAAAATTTCAAGCGATAATCTCTCGAAAACTGGATGGATAGGAAGGAGAGGAAGTTGTTACACTTGCGGGTGTAGATGAGAACAATTCTTCACTCATTTCCAGCGAGGAATCAGATCTAGATGGCTTTGTGGAGGAATTTGAAGACACAGGTACAGACTAATCTAATCCAAAACATATGGCCACTTTGGTTCTTTTGCTTTTGTATCGAGTTGTATGCATCTTTAGAGTTGTGCCCTACAAACTATAATTTATTTGCAAATAATACAGACTATAATTTAACTACAAATAATATAAGTATGGCTGTAATTAATACCATGGAAGATGATATAGTCCATGATTTAAAAAAATATGTAAAAATATATCCTTCTAATTTATAATTACCTACGAACTCTTTCACTCATTTATTTCAAGCATTCTAAGATACGAAACGGAATCGTTAAAAAACAAAACATGTGTCATCATAATTAGATTGGAATATCAAACAAAAAAGTTGCTGCTGTTTGTTTTTAATTTTACGGTTTTTAAGCATAATTAATCCCCTATACTATTAGATAAAAAAACACTATCGATATACTGAAAAGAGATAAACATTTTTCGAAGATGTTTCTGCTATTCGAGGTAAGTCGTATTAATATTATAAATAATTTATTTATTATTTATATTAACTTCGCCCTTACCGTGCGAAAACTGGAGGATTCTCCAGCATTTATATCCAATTGAATATTTTCCTTTAAAATTCAGAACCTGTTAAAGGTGGCTGAAATAATTTAATATCTTATACTAATTATTATACTTATCATAACTATTATAATACTTAATCCATTTGGTTCCTTTATTGGCTCTTTAATATTACAAGTAAGAAAGATTTACGTGTTTGAGATCATCGAGAATTCAAATGTGATTTTCAGCGCATCATTGTGCATAATTTTGTAATAAACTTACGTCATAAATTTCAATTTTTAGTTGAATAACTATTACTTGGAACAGATAATGATTCAGTTTATATTGTCAATGAGAAATATACACATAAATGTCTAATTTCAATCTTAATATGGAAATAAAATGTAAAAAACTTATTTTTTAGAAATAAAAACGGTTTTTTAAAGAAATAAATACGTTTTTTATGAAAAAAAATGTTTTTTATTCAACGTTTTAAAACGTTCGCATGAAAAAAAAGTTTTTTTCCCATCACTACCCGGAAGTGAGTAGGAAATGGGAAATGGGCGATTGCTAGAGATAAAATAAGTAACTTTCGCCCTAGCGGAAATTCGAGGAACCATCAAAAATGGCGGAAAATCAGTCGAAAAACGATAAAAAATGGTCATATATGGATGAAAATATCTCAGAAACCAGTGCTTTTAGGAAGGATTTCTTAACATAGAAATATACCGCAATACTTTATCTTCAATATGGTATAACTTTTGTCTCTGTATATCCACTATTAAGGTAGAAACAGAATTTCTCCCTCGCCGTCCTCATCCGAAATTTTACCGTAGTGCTTATTAATAAGCTAAGTTTATAGTTTTCTGGAATTAGATATTGTATACAGCTTCATTTAAGCTTCTTCCAGCTGATATCTTTCATTTCTGAGCTTAATCATGAACATGTTGTGATATTATAGTGATCATGTAGATAATGAATTACTCTTAGTTAAGAGTATATCGTAATGTAACGCTTTTCTTTCCGTTTTATAATTTCCATTTCATTGTGTTTTTTCAATTCCAAAGTGGATTTAAATGGGATATGTTGAAGTGCTTTCTTTCATCATTTCCGTCCTCTTTTCGAGGAAATTACTTTTTATCTTGCAATTCAGTCTTTAAGTCATCATAATCTGCTTTACTCGCATGAAACTATTTATTTCTTGAAAATTTACATATTCGTTCCCATGGAATCTTTCGAATATGTTAGATTTGTTTACAATTGAGTGAATTTTGCTTGGAGATATCATCTTTTTGAGTAACCTGCCGATGTTTTATTCCACAATAGTTTTCCTTAATATATTTTTTATTGTATTTTTAAAATAGGATAATGCTCCCAATATATGGAACTGGTTTGTTCATTTCTCTGGGCCGGTCCATATTATGCTGTTACCAGCTTCTCAATGACCTACCCAAGCATTGAAATCACCGATAACGATGTTGTAGTAGTGGCCTCCTTATCATGTTCAGTGCAGAGAGTGTGGTAGATTATCCTCACTCGTTGATCAAGGATCCATTGCCTTCATATTTTAATCCTTACCCCTATAGATGGCATTTTTAGAAGTATTTGTTATCATCATTGTTGCTTAAAAGAAGAAATAATAACTTTCTCATTCTGGTTTCCACATAAGTGAAGCACAATGACTCTACAAATAACACTTTTCTTTTGATTGCATAAAGAAAGACCTTTAATCAGTATTAATATATGTTCACCCATACATCAGAAGCTTTCATTTTGTCACAGCCATGATGAAGACTGAGACGTAAAGTAAAGAAGAGAAGTAAATTAAAGATTTATTTTTCACAGACTGAACAGAATGACAAAGGAATATATTCAATTCCTCAGAATTAGGTTGAGGAGGAATACTATTATTGTTGAATAAACATAATACATTTACTGTTCATACTCTCACTATATGCATAAAATAATCTTATGCATATAATGAATAAAATACCTTTATGCATATAATGAAAAATCTATTATATATAATTCCTTTTCTGGATTCATTCATATAGTTAGGATATTAATTCACAGGCTAAACCACAAGCGTCATTAAGTTGAAATTTTACAGCGTATAGGCCCTAACATAAAACCCCTAAGAAGAATGCGACTTTGAACCTCAGTGTCATGAAATTGATGCCAGAAGGCATCTTTTTTCCCAATTAAAAGCATTGCTTTGATTTTCGGGAATTTCTAAAAAATACTTTCCGGGGAGGTAGAGAATTAAAACTCAGGGAGCCTACAGATATGGACATGATCTATCGAAAACATTAATGACTTTTATAGAAAATGTCCTGGATTTGATGCTAGGACAATGCAAAAATCTCCCATTAAAAATACACTCGGGTTGTTTTTTTATTTTTTCTTTGATGCATTTATCGAAATGATAGGAAGTTCTTGCTTAGCTATAAGATATATATTAAAACTCGGATTTAGAAAAGATTGAGATTTGATTTATCTATTATGTATAGATGCTTCTCCAGATTCATTCATATAGATAGGATACAAATTCAAAGGCCAAACCACAAGCGTCATTGACTTAAAATTTTTACTACGTGTTGGCCATAACGTGTAATCGCCAGAAAAATTGCGATTTTGAACCTTAGTGTCATGGCTTCGATTCAAGAAGGCCCGAAAGTCCCAATTTTTCCCCTTTAAAAGCATTGCATTGATTTTTAGGATTAAAAAAAAAAAGAACTTCCCGGATAGGTAGATTATCAAGGAGCCTATATATATGGTCATGATCTCTCGAAAACATAAATGACCTTCACAGAGAATGTCCTGGGTTCGATGCCAGATCACAATACAATTTCTCATATAAGGAATATAAGGGAAAAGTAGGACGTTGTTTGAGGCAGTTGCAGCCAATATTTCTGCTTGAATTTTCATACATAGTTAAGGATGGTGATCTCCTCTTGTGCTGCATAGAAAGTATAACCAGAAAGACCCGGGTTCGAAGCCAGGTGGTAGATATAACCTTTATTTAAAATAGTTTTCATAATTTATTAGTATATATAACCTTTATTTAAAATAGTTTTCATAATTTATTTTGATGTATTTATCGAAATAATAGGAAGTTCTTGCTTTGATAGAAGATGTATATTAAGACTCAGCTTAAGAAAAAAAATTAGATTCAACAACGCTGTTCCTGGGTTCGAGGCCAGAGCACATTAAAATTTCTCACATAAGGTATATAAGGGAAAAGTAGGACATTGTTTGAGGCAGTTGCACCCAATATTTCTGCTTGAATTTTTGACACATAGTTAAAAATAGCGATCTTCAGTTGTTCTGCATAGAAAGTATTACCAGAAAGATCCGGGTTCGAAGCTAAGTGGTAATCATATCCCCCATATAAAATACATAGGGATTGATATTCATTATTTTTTTATGCATTTATCAAAATGATAGGAAGTTCTTGCTTAGCTAGAAGATGTATATTAAAACTCTGTTTATGAAAAAAATTAGATAAACCATGCTGTACCAGGGTTCGATGCCAGAGCACATAAACATTTCTCACATAAGGATTATATGTGAGGATGCTAGGACGATGAAAAAATCCTGAATTTAAAATACATGGGGACAGTTTTTCATTATTTTTTTTGATGCTCTTAACAAAGTGATAGGATGTTCTCGCTCTGCTAGAAGATATATAATCTGTTTAATAAAAAAAATTACCCTCATCAAAAACTATTTTTACAGGCTGTTGCTGCACTTCTGGCAGATGTTGCTGTCAATGATGGAGAGACCTTGCCCCAAGACGAATATCATGAAGGTTATCAAGGGGATGATGATGGAACCCCTTTTTTGGACCAAGATGATATGGACTCTTCTGAAGAAGAAGAACCTGAGGATGACCTACATTTTCAGATGGTGATCATCCATTTAAGAAATTAATGGATTTCTTGTGTTCCAATAAACCATTTGAGAGATGTATCTCCATCAATCCAGGGGAAATTTTGTTAGCTGATCTCACTCATGCTGTCGTGCATAACATGTCCATGAGTGCAGCTTGTGGTATTTTTCAAATGCTAAATATGATTCTGGGAACATCTATCTTTCCATCCTCTAGATACTTTTTTAAAAGTTTGTTTAATCCCCATGATGGTTGTGATGTACATTTAGTGTGTGAAAACTGCAAGAGCTATTTGGGAAAGCATTTTCAGAATGGTGTTTTCACTTCTTAGGACTGCAGACATGGTAATGTAATTAAAGGGTACAGGTACGATTATGCCTTTATAACTCTTTGAGTTAAAAGTCAACTGAGGAGGATGATCATTGATGGGGAGTTGAAATTAACACCAAGGAGAGAGAAAGATAGGGAAGCTTATCCAAAAAGAAGAATGTGCCAAAACTTGCAGGCACTGAGGACATTATGTAACAGTCTTGTACATTTAATTGTGATGCTGCCGCTATCAGCTGTAACTACCGCACAGCAATAACACCCATGTTGTTTATAATAAATGAGGCAGAAGTCAAGTGTCGTGGAAAGAATATTGTTAATGCTGGGCTATGGTATGGTAAGGAAAAACCTCGCATGGAGGTATTTTTGGAACCCTTCAAAAATATGTTCAATGATCTCATGGAAACTGGTTTCCCAGTGATCCTTGGAAATAAATGTATCACTGTGAAGTTGTCTGCTATTTGTTGCTGTGTTGACACTGTAGCACGTGCCCCCATGCAAGGGGTGACAGCTGTTAATGGGTATTACTGCTGCAGTTGGTGTACCATTAAAGGAGAGGAGGTACAAGGTACATACAATAAAATACCCTTTACCAGCTGTTGCACCAGAAGTTTGAACTGATTCGAAATTTTTAGAATGTTGCAAGGAATTAGCGAAAACTAAGGACAGGGTACTTGGGGTGAAAATGGTAAGTCCCCTCATCAACCTGACAACATTTTCCATGATCTGGGGGTTTGTACCAGACTATCTGCATTGCGTACTTTTGGGAATTGTCCGAAGGTTTATGAACTTGTGACTTACAAACTGTCGAACTCCTTATTACATTGGTAAGCCCATTAATATAAATGTAGTTGATTCCTGTTTTAGGAAAATTAAGCCACCGCAATATTTGAAACGGGCTCCAGTTTCACTCAGTATGAGGGGTACAATGAAGGCAAGAGTGCTTGAAAATTTCTTTCTCTTTTATAGTGTTCCTGCTCTCGATGGAGTTCTAATTACACCTCATTTCAATCATTGGAAACTACTGGTAAATGGGTGTAATTTGCTTTTGCAAGACAGAGTAACTCATGATGAAGTAGATGAGGAGGAGTTACTCCTGTTAGAATTTGTGTTGAAAACTGAGGAATTATATGGGAGTTTTGAAATGACATACAACATGCATCAGCTGCTGCACATGGCTGAGAGTGTCCGCAGGTGGGGACCTCTCTGGACAAGGACAGCCTTTCCCTTTGAAAGTGCTTTGGGAGAGATGAGTAAGGTAATTAAGGCAACAAGAGGTGTACCACATCAAATAGTCAGGCAAATTGAAGTAAATAGGTCTCGCCAAGTTATTTTTAGCCATGGCAACATAGGAGACAGCGCAACTGCCTATTGTACTGACCTGCTTAATTACCGCCATGCCACTAGGAGTGATATATTGGGGCCAAAAGTTGTTGCTTTGGGAAATGGTGTCTCATACAATGGGTTACCATATGATTTGCCAGTGGACTGCCCTCTATTTGAATATCAAAAAGTTGTGAGGAATGGAATGATATTTTCCAACTTTTCGAAAACTGATCAGAAGAAAACTGATAATTCTTATGTTGAATTGCATAATGGGAGGTTTGTTTATTCAGCATATAGTTGGTTGTGCAGATGGAACTGATGGGACATTCTTTGTTTTACAAATATGCAATGTGGTGAATGTCCCAAAGTTAATTCACATAAAGAAATTTCTAGGGTACAGACAGACCATTTCCTGCCTTCTTTCCCTGGTGAAAAGTGTGGCAGTAGCTGTCGAGAAAGAGAGTGAAATATATTTATGTAAAATTCCAAGTAAGCACTTTCTTTTGAATTTGTAATATAGACATGTTTTGTTTAATGTTTCTTTTTTGGTATTTATTGTCCTTTTGTAACCTCAGTTGTAAATAAAATGTTGTATGTGTTATGTAGTATATACTTTTATTTATTTCCGTGCAAACATGGGCATGGGTATAAACCATTCATTGTATTTTCAAGATTCTACTGCCTTCAGCTGTATATGTATTGGTAGCCATATGCTTTTTATATAATTCATATTTATTCCCATATTTATTCCCAGAGTTCGAATCAAGCTTCTTGTTGTGAGGGAAAGTATTTAGCCAATCATCTTCGAGTACTGATATCAAAATAAATATTTCGTCAGCTACGATAATGAAAGGTGGCGCAAAAGAATGCAATTTAAGGGGATTTGCCCCCATTGCTACAATTTTTTATTGTGAAGAAAATTCCAAATTTACATTTTTTATACCTTTCAATATAACTAATTAGATGATATCTGGTAAAAAGAAAAATCAATCTACTACTGTTTTTTATGGTTTTTGACACAATAGAATCTTCATCACTTTTGTCATAAATGTTTACCGAATCGTAAAGTGATTCCATTCTGCTATCACCAAACAGAAGAAGTTCACTGCAACTTTTATGCCACCATGCTTAGTTTAATACTTCACATTCTTAAAAGATGTGATTAGCACTGGAAAACCTTGGACTCAAATTATCTACTAATCCTATTAAGAACTGTCGTCTAAAGCTGTTGCTCTACTTGTTTTTATTGGATGGATCTTTTATAACTAGATGATGATACTTCCCAGTTTTTAATTTTTCAGCATTTGCTACTTTAAGGTGAATCCTTCAGCTTTCTTCATTGCATATAAAGATGTAATACACACACATATCAGATGAAACAAAGTTTTCATCTTAATTGTGTGATTGAAAATACTGTACAATTCCCTCACTTCCCCTTAGTTGATTAGCTGTATATTACTATTCTCACTTTTGTGTTTGCGGTTTGGATATTGTAACTACAAATAAAGAAAACGATAGTCAACACTTATACGGGTAACACATTATGTGTTACTTGATTTGTAGTTTTACCATTTCCCTCTTCATATAGGTATATGTTCATTAATCTAAAATGAAAATGAGGTCATTATCATATAAATGAAGCTCTTTGTCTCAGGACTGTTGAAAAATGTTTCTGATAAGGAGAACCACAGTTTGCTGCAGGGAGGATTCCCTGTGGAGAAAATTCCCTGCAGGAAGATATCCCTATATAATCCCCATATAGGGAATTGTGATTCCCTATATGGAATAGAAATTCCCTGTGGGGAATCAAAATTCCCTGCAGGGATCTATGGGACATTTTCAATAGGGTAGAGTTTTAGTGAAACCAGCCTTTTAGTCGACGCATTTTATGGGTGCGATATGCCTTTCAAGGGTTTTTTGAAATGTCATACCCTGGGTTAAGCGGAAAACTGTCTTATCCGGAAAAAATATGGCCCCGAGAGATTCCACTAAACACAGGTTTCACTGTATTAGGTATTTAATGATTAAAATTACTCACAGTACATACAGTCGAACCTCTCTAAGTGAGACTCCAAAGGGAAAGGGTATTTTCCTCCTTAGAGAGGTTTCTCACTTGTCCAGTTTCTCACTTATAGAGGTCTACGTTCAGATGTTCTCACTTTTCCAGTTTCCACTTTCCACATCGCGCACTATTTTAAGTTTGTCACTAAGAGACAGCATTTTTATCTGCCGCTTCATTTTTAACAACCCTCTGAACTCTCAGCCGAACTCCTCCCACAACAAAACAAATGATCGGCTGATGATGTCAAGCATGTGTGGCCACCTCAAGACTTCAGAAAACACGCTTCACGACGAGCCGGTCCTACATTTTCCGGGAATTTCCTCACTTATGGAGGTTTTTGGTGACCGGATTCTCACTTATAGAGGTTGCAGCCAGGAAAAAAATTCTAACTTAAAGAAGTTTCAATATTCTCACTTATAGAGGTTTCAATATTCTCACTAGTAGAGGTTTCTCACTTATAGAGGTCCGACTGTATTTGAAAAAAATGAGATGTTTCAAATGTGAAGACTAGCCCAAATAGTCAAGATATTGCAGAAAGTAGTTTCAGGGGACATTTTTTATTTATTTATTTAAATTTGATTCATTAACAGACAATACGACCAATTACAATGAATCTTACAAAAACATATTGAAATAAACATATTTATAAATAACAACAAAGCTGCATTGAAATGCAACCAAACATTTGTAAAAAGTGAAGAAAGATGTTAGTGGGTTAATTTAAATTAAATGAGATAAAAATAATAAGATAAAGTAATAAAAAATAGTAATCATAAGTTACAAAAGGAGAAGTAAGGGGAAAAACAACAATAATGATGGGAAAAATGAATAAATAAATATGAGGGAAAACGATGAAAAGGACGAAACTCGAGACATTAATGAATGGACGAAAGGAGTGAATTAATGGGGGAAAACAGTTAAAGGGAAGGGTTATTGGATAAGAGAGAAGTGAAAAATGTTGGAATTTGATAGAAAATTGATCTTTGAGAGATTGAAAGCCTGAAACGAGGTACGTGAAGGAGGTTAGAATTGCGGGAAGGGACGCGAAGGGAAAAGCAAGGGAGGATGTCGGTAGTTCTGCAACGGCCGTTAAAGATTGCGTGAAGGAATTTTAAATCAAATGATTTGTGACGATGAGGAAGAGAAGAAATGCAGAGAGAGGAAAGGATTTGATCACAAGAACAGTTGTAAAAGTGGGGCACTCGCAAACGAACAATTGAGATGAAGAAGTTTAAGGGACGGTTGAGCCTTTTGAGGTTGGAAGGGTTAGCAGATTCCCATATTGGGATGCAATAGTCCATAATGGGGCTAACACAACCAGTAAAGATAGACCTTAGGGCAAAAGAGTCGGTAATTTCTGTGAAACGGGAAAGCATTCCAATCAGTGACATACACCTTGAAGTGACCCAGCTCTCATGTTCACGGAATGTCAATTTGCTGCCGAAAATCACTCCAAGGTCTTTGTGAGAAGAAATGGTATTAATAATTTCACCGTTAAGGTGATACATTGGCGGAGTAAGGTCCTTCTTCAGGGAAAACGACATCACCGCAGACTTGCACGGATTTATTTTCAAGCCCGACCTCATGCACCAAATATCTACTGCATTAAAGGGCATGTTGAAGGGCGTTGTGATCCTCGGCGCACTCAATTCGTTTGAATATCTTACAGTCGTCAGCATAGAGTAAAATGTTTACTCCTATGTTAGTGACAGCTTCCACCAGATCAGCGATGAAGAGTGCGAACAATAGCGGGCCTAGGAAACTACCCTGGGGATCACCAGAAGGGACGGGGGAGAACGAAGATGCACAGCCGTCGAGGACGACGCGTTGCCTACAATGGGATAAAATATCAGAAAGTAGAGAAAGGAAAGGTCCATGAATATTGTATCTATGCTCTAGTTTGTATTTTAGAAGGAAGTGGTTAACAGAGTCGAATGCTTTAGAGAAGTCAAGGTAGCAAACATCGAGTTGAGAAGCTTTTTCAAAAGCTGTGATGATGTGATGTTGTAGGACAGTGAGATTTGTAAGACAGGATCCCCCAGGAAGAAAGCCATGTTGATGAGGAGAAATGAAAGAAAGTGTGTGGGAGAGAAGGCGATTGTGGATAATACGTTCGAATAGAATGGAGAGGACGGGAAGTATAGATATAGGGCGATAGTTCTCCACTTGATCCTTGCGGACATTTTTCAAAATGGGAATGACATTTGCAGATTTCCAAGAGGAGGGGAATGTGCCAGATGAAAAGAACCTATTAAAAATAATTGTTTATTGGAAAAGAGACAGTATGAGCAGTATGACTGAGAAAATATGCTCCTATGTTATCTGGTCCAGTGGCTTTATTGTGGGGTAAGGCTGTTAAAAGATTTAGGACTTCATGAGGGGAGGTAGCGATTTTAAAAGCAGAATGAGTGCATATTGGCTGGAGGGGGGGAGGAGAGACAAGGTTTGGATTGGCCGAGAAGCTGGAGGAGAAATATTTGTTTAGCGCAAAGATTCTCTCATCTTTTTCGAAAACGCAGGCTCCCAGGGACAACTGGGCTGGAACACGGGGAGACTTTCTTCTCATATTTACGAGAGTCCAAATCCTCTTGCAGTTACCCCTAATGTCAGAGGTGATTTTATCCACATAGAGGGTGTAGTCTCTCTGAACGAGTTTCTTGGCTAGCCGTCGAAGTTTGCAGAAGGTATGACGAGTGTGAGGGTTGGGGAAGGCTTTCATAAGCTTCCAAGCGGCTTCCTTGTTCCGTAGGGTGAGGATGGTCTCAGAAGACATCCACGGGTCTCTTTTCTTCGAGGACCTTCGAATCGGCACGTTGTCTTCAATGACACTATTGAGGAGTTCATAGAAAAGAGAGAGGGCCTCATCCGGGCTGCCAATCTCCAGGAGGTCCCATGGAAGGAGGAAAAGGGTACAGATAATGGCAGGCCAGTCCGCTTTGTTCCACACTTTAACTGTTCTGGAGGTGGGAAAGGGGGTGGGAGGACGCGGAGAAAAGATTGGAAATGGGAAATCCAGTGATTCATGGTCGGACTCAAAAATGTTTCTTCCTGAGGAAGCGAGTTCTAGAGCTTCAGAGGACAATATAAGATCCAATTTTGCCAAGTTTCTAGTAGGATTTAGGTTAGATTGCCTCAGTCCTAAACCGTAAAGAAAGTGATTGATAAAAAAATTGTCATGTTCATTAGCACCGGTGGCAACACAGGGCAAAGTCCACTTAATTGCAAGGTTAAAGTCCCCGAAAAGGATCACTTTTCCTAAGGATGAAGCACGAAGAACAGATTCAAAACAGGCTTCTGAAAAGGATTTTGAGTACTCATTTTTAACACGAATTCGACGCAATTCACAGAAATAATACTGATGACTATCATTGACAAATAGTTAAAACATAATAAATGAAACGCCTCAGGAAATCACATGGATCCACAAAAGGAGTATTCACGAAAACAACTGAGTTCATGTGATTATAAGAAAAGGAAAACACAGGAAGAACACTGATGGCTAATACTAGCAAATGAGAACTTAATAAATCACAAGCACAAGAAAAACCACGGGAAAATCGCATGGATTCTCAAGAGGAGAGAGGGAGAAAGGAGTCACCAGGGAGGGCGAGGGACACACGCGGGCGTTACCGAAGCACTTGCCAGCCAGTAGAAGAGGTTGTGGGCGCAGAAGCTTATTAGCTATGTATAACCCACTGAACTGAAGATAAGTTGGTGAAATCACATGAAAGAAACTATTACACCATCACGAGTCCACAAACACAGAAAACAAACACCAGGTTATGCCAGAATTTCTTAAAACGAGGGTAAGAGCAGGAGCGGAGTACACGTCAGAACTACACTGGCTGCCATCTTGATGTGAATAAAATACCATAAAATGCCTAAAAGAGCAATTTTAACTCACAAGCAGGTTAAAATTGCTCTCTCTCTCCCTTTTGTCTGGGGATTTTGATGAGAATTTTTGTGGTGATGCAGGAAGTGGAATGATGAAAAGTGCATTGGCGTTTGTGTTAATGGGCCTTAGTTTCACTGCAATAATTAATTGAAAATTGACAATCTGAGTATATGCAACCCTACATTAAACACTTGCGCTAGCCAAATTGGAGGGAATAACTGGCTGTTTGCAAGTCATTCTAGTTTTCTAGTAATTCTAGTTTGCTAGTAATATATTTTGTCCTTGCTACTCACTGATAAACTTAAATGCAGTATTTCCATTATTGCACCCAATATCCAATCCAATAACCTTATTTCAACCAAATAAATTTTGATGACTGAGAGTCTCACTAAAAGTACGATGAATGGTGGTTCGTAACATAGCTTACTGGAATCCTTCAGTATTCCTTGGTACCAATGACATTAGCTGTTTCCTTAAACTTGATAATAGTCCCATAAAATAACATAGAAAACAATATCGCAGTAAAAATGCCACATGCAATGCTCACACCTTTCAAAGAGATCCGTAGTTTAACTGAATAGAATTCAACTCCAAATAACTCCCTTTTTATATAAATGTTGGACCACTTCAGATTCATTAAAATGGTCTATTTTTGATGAATTAATCATCTGAATAATTGATAGTTCTATTTGATTTCTACGTTCCCAAAGATGGCAATAGAAGTGTTTATGGAAGGATAATCTTAAACTGAATGACTTTAACTGAAATTAATGGATATTATATGGTACTATCACGTGATGTTAAATACAAAAAAAATATGTAAAACAAAATATTAAATTTAAACATGCCATCTTGCTTACTGTGAAGGACTGACTGCGTTTGATTTGCTTATATCCAGTAGAAAATGTCTCGTTCAGCTTTGTATCATTTCCAAAGGTTAAATATGTCATACTGCTTCCTCTTATTTTTTTTTCTCGAAGTTCTTTGACTCAAAATGACCCAAGTTAGCAAGCCAGTACCAGTCCCAAGTTGAAAATAGAATTTAAAGAAATGAACTCCACACTTAAGCTCAACAACTGCTTATTAATCACTTAATGATGAAAAGTTGATGGATGAAAAATTAATCTGCTAGGGGTTGGTTTCATTTTCCTCGAACTAATGAACTCAAATTTTATGTGATTCATAATTTACATTGAACTATCCAGCGACTACTCTGCGCTAAAGTGACTCCCTCCCTCTCACACACAAAGTTGCGCTTTCCATCTTGCATTATGATACCCATTAATCCTCCATGAAACAGTTCCAAGCGAATAGGAAAGAAAAGGAAAACAGTTCTTATATAACTGAAAGCCCCAAACTGAGTACTATAAGTTGATTTTTCATACATATCCAGTATACCAATAAAGAAACATATTTCATCAGTTTTCTGCCCATAAAAGTGTTTGTTTTCAGGAAAGCTTGGTGAACAAAGCCCATTGTATGTTGACTAAACATCATGACACAATATCGTAATTTTTTTCATTAATAATTATTATTCTCATCAAGAATACGCATGGAATAAAAATTAAACAAATATTCGTGAGTTTAAAAAACAATTTTGTTCAAATTATTCTAAGAGATTATAACATTACTAAAATATGGCTGAAACTCTGAAATAGTTTATTCAAATATCAACAATTAAAATTAAAATTATCAAAAAAAAATTTTTCATAAAACAGACTAACACATGTATTGTGTAAATTTTCAAGGAATAAGTAACCTTCACAGTCTATTGCCCATTTAAGGGTTAAAAGTAAAACATTAAGAGGAAATTTGAGTAATCCATAATTATTAACAACAATCATGTTTGTTTTTGTCATGAAAGTAACTATTGATGCCATTTCATCATGTGAAATATATTCACAAATTTGGTCTTATGATATCCAGTTATTGATTCAATATACCTACATTTGAAATATTCATCCCAATACTGGCGATTTCACTATTTAAGAGAACCTTGCAAAAACCATGTAATATACACATACAATTGCAGTGTATACCTGCTTGCTAAATTATAGCCTCACTAGATATATTCAATAGAAACTTCAGTATGTTGTCCAAGACGCTATTATCATTACATTTTGTCAATAAAATTCAAGAAAATCACAGATTTTAACAATAATTCATGAAGTAACAAATATGAGAGGGGAATTCCTTTTTATTTTAAAGTAGATAGCTGGAAAAATCAATACTGAATTGCATAGCAAATTCCTCAAAATGTAGGTATTAGTTTGTAATGAAGTCATAAATGGCATCAAAAATGTTATGATTGTAAACAGGGAGTGGAAATGGCATTTTCAAAAATAGATCAAAAGCTCATTTCATAGCTGTTGGAGCAAGCAAAATGAAAATGTTACAACATTTTAAGAAAGAACAGTATTGGTAAAATTATACAGTAAAAATCACTGACTTTCTCAAAGTACTTCATTTTTGAAGCCATATCTTTCTCTTAAATATTAAAAGTTTCATAGTCAATTGCATGATAGATTAAATAACATTTTTTTCAACAAGCTTTTCCTAATAGATAAATTTAGTATATTATTCAATTGTTCTGGTTGCTCATAATATCAAAACTTTATATAAAAATATACCTTTTGTTAATTTAAAGCAACTTGCTCCTTTTGAAAAAATTGATTAACCAGTAAGTACTACAATTATCTACTTATATGAGGTAGAGTAATAAACATTTATCAAAATGTGACTGAAAGTATGCATCCACATATGCAAATACCGACCACCGAACTCTTCTCGACAGGTTTTGCGACATCTTAACGACGAAATAAATTTCTACACGAGTAAGAACAACCAGAGTATAACTATAATCGGGGGGGATTTTAATCTTCCAGACATCGACTGGAATAATCATAGCATAAAGAAAAGGGCCCGGGATGTCGACTCATGTAAAAAGTTATTAAATTTACTTCAGAAAAACTCACTAAGTCAAGCAGTAAAATCGCCAACCAGGGGTGACAATATACTCGATCTCCTTTTAATTAACTTTCCTGAGCGCATAGAGAACATTTCGATTGACGAAGGTCTTGGAGACCACAAAGGCGTTTTTGCAGATATCGAGATAAACCTTAGCAAGTATAAGAAACCCAAACGCAAAATTTATCTCTATTCCAAAGCCAAATTCGAGGAATTTATCGTAAAACTAACTACCGATTTTAATTCATTTAAGTCGCGCGTAAGCAACAACAACACTGAGGATACATGGAAATCATTCGTGGAGATAATGCATAAATATATAGATTTGTATATACCTTCGAAATACTCTAAAAATGATTGCGAGCCCAGATGGTACGATAAAGAGGTTAGAAGGGCTCTCCGCAAACAAAGAGATTTGCACGGAAAAGTAAAGGCTTTTAAGGGAATAGATCAGCTTGTTCCAAATCCACCACGATCACTATTACTAGAAAAGCACAAGAAAGCAAAATGCGACACCAAGCGAGCTATGCGTAACGCCCACAGCAACTTTAAAAAGAAAATACTTGGGGAATGTTTAGAGGAAGACCCTAAAGCTTTCTGGTCCTACGTTAGAGAGGTACAGGGAAAGATACAAACAGTGAGCTCGATAAGGGATATCGAAGGTAACATTACTTGCGATTCGAAGAGGAAAGCGAATATTCTAAACGAATTTTACCAAAGCGTATTCACATCAGATTGTAACATAGAGATCCTCCCTAAGGTTAATATACTGGATTCCATGCCAAATATAACTTTTACGACAGACGGTATAGTTAAAATATTACGCAAAATTAAGCCAAATAAGTCGCCAGGGCCAGAAGGCATCCCAGCAAGAGCGCTTAAAGAACTGGCAGAAAGCGTCGCCCCTTATCTCAAAATTATATTTTGTAAATCGATAAATGAAGGTAGGGTCCCATCCGATTGGAAATTAGCTAATATTACTCCTGTTTACAAAAGCGGATTAAAGGAGGACCCAGAAAATTATAGACCTATATCATTAACTTCGCTGTCCGGAAAGGTAATGGAACATATCGTCGTAAGCTCACTCATGGGATTTTTAGATAGAAATGAATTCCTCGACGCAAATCAGCATGGTTTTCGTAAGTCCCGATCATGTGAAACCCAACTTGCTCTATTTGTACACGATATCTTAAAGTCCGCCGAAAGTAAAAAGCAAGTGGACGCTATTTTCCTAGATTTCAAAAAAGCATTCGATAGAGTCCCCCACTACAAACTAATTTACAAACTAAAACTAGCGGGCATTAACAAGGAAGTAGTCGACTGGGTTAAGGATTTTCTCTACGAGAGGGAACAACAAGTTGTGCTGGATGGCGTTAGCTCAAATAGAGTCAAAGTTACCTCTGGCGTACCTCAAGGCAGTGTAATTGGACCTCTTCTTTTCCTTATTTATATCAATGACTTGAGTGACGAGATAGTTAGTAATGTGAGGATATTTGCGGATGACTCGGTTATATATAGGGAAATAACAAACGAGGAAGACCGGACATCTCTCTCAAACGATTTAGTCCTCATCCAAAGGTGGTGCGAAAAATGGGAATTAGATATTAACGTAAGTAAATGCTCCGTAGTTAATTTCTTCGAAAAGAAAAAAATGCGTCCAAATCACCCATACAAAATTAATGGAATTAGTATCAAAGTAGTAGATTCAGTTAAATACCTCGGGATCAACATTACTAATAACTTAAATTGGAGCACGCATATTCGAAAAATCTGCGGCAAAGCAAGTAAAAGGCTTGGCTTTGTAAAGCGTATTGTCGGTAAATGCGACGAAAAGGTGAGAGAGCGATGTTATTTTACCTTGGTCAGACCCCTTCTGGAATATGCGGCAAGTATATGGGATCCGGCGGATGAAACGTGTACTCGCGAACTCGAGAAAGTGCAGCGTAAAGCGGTTCGTTTTGTTAAGAAATGCTACGATAAAAAAGCAAGCGTTACAAAAATGCTCTCAGACGTAGGTTGGGAATCCTTGAAAGAAAGGAGATTGGAAGCTAGGCTGCGATTGCTTAATAAATTCAGGGAAACTACATTTTCCAAAGATACAATCGGTATCATGCAACCCCCCTGCTACGTCGGTCGATCCGATAATGACCGTAAGTTAAGAGAAATAGATGCTAGGACGAATCGTTTCAGAGATTCATTCTTTCCGCGAACAATACGTGACAATAATCGAATAAGGAAGTAATTTAGATTCAACTGGTGTTTACACCCCCTGCCACACGCCGAAAGGCGGCTTGTAGGGTATTAATGTAGATGTAGATGTAGAAATATGTTTGGGAATGTTTACATAATTACAACAATCCGTTATTCAATAATTCTCAATAAATAGGTATTATACTCACATCATTTTAAAATCCCAAATATTAACATGTTATGAATTTCAAAACAGCCACAAACTAGTAGTTAACTACAATGCTGAAATAAAAGACATTTCATACATAGAGTAGAAATAATTAAATACATGTTAATTCAAATTTATTACATAATTTCTGTTGCAACAGAATTGTAATTCTTCAGAATAACCTTGGCTTGCTTTTTCCCAGACTCGTAAGCTCCATGAGTGGTTGAGAAAAAACATTTATGAGTTGCCTCACCAGCAAAAAGCAGAATAGGGTGCTAGATTGAAAATAGGAAGTCACCTCAGAATTGCGTAATTGTGTTTAAATTATAAATATTTACTTCATACTAAACTTACCCCAGTTGCATTCTTCTCATCTTTTAATATCAGCTGACTGTAAATTGGTTCTGATAGAATGGACGGATCATTTCCAGATTTATCACATTTACTAGTAGTATGGCTATAACATCCTCTTACATAAGGATTGCTGAACCACCTGGATCTATGAAAGATGTTTATCTTGAGAATCAATGATACGGTTGACGAGAACTTCTGCCTCTTAAACAGCAATTAAATTCTCTTAATGTTCCTCAAAGCATTTTAAATGAATAAGAAAAAAATCATTCCTCAAGTAATTACAACAAAAGTTTACGATGAAATTTCCTTCATTCCTACCTGAAAATTAATTCCGTAAAATTCAACCAGAAATTTTAAAATTAAATAAATGTATTAAAACATCTCTGTGGATGTCTGAAAACTAATGTTGCTCTTACATTCACTAGGTTTATTCAAATAATCGTATAAAATAATGTGAACATTAATTTTAAATCTAAATGCACATACCTAATCACCCTTTTTGGTAAAGGAATGTCTTCCCTTCTTGTAAAATGCCTCAATGTATCAGTGCATTGCCTTCCAATTTCTTCTTCTGAAATATCTTCAACAATTTCTGCACCAAAGGATCCAACACAACCAAGAAGCACTCCAGTTTGCAAAGGTAAAACATCAAATCCTGAGAGATCCCTCATCCAATTTTCCTTTAATAAATGCATCTTCTGTAAGACTATAGCAATCAATGCTAACGCAATCATGCTGACAAAAATTCTGATAAACTATTGAAATTTCATAGTATTCAGGGTTCAGGTAATGAAAAATTCTCAATAATCCAAGTTATGTATGGAAGACCACACAAATTATCACTCACTCTATTTCTAGAAAGTGAATCTTTGTTCTCTTTTGTCCACAGTAGCTGAAAACCTTTTATGTGAGGCTCCCACCAAGGCTCGCCATAATCAAGGAATATTTTATTGATTGTTGCAAATCCCATATCTTCAATTGCCTTTAAAAGTAAAATGATTCCATATGAGCTAATTATATTCTGACAATAAAATAATGAATTACACCAAGTATTATAGTTAAAACTATAATGATTGCATTAAACATCAATCTTATTGAATACTTGCGTCTTGCATCTTCCTTGGAAGTGGAGGAGTGAACATACATCTGTGATTATCTTTCAGAAACCCCAAAGAACAGGTAATTATTGCATGCTTTGCAAAAAACCTCTTTCCATCATCACAAACGATCTTGACAGGAATTGTATTGGCTGAATAATCAATACCTGTGTTAGGAAAGACATACTTATGTTATTTATGATTTTATTTATTTAATATTTGTTTACTTGCAAGTCAACTAATTTTTATTTATATACTAACAGTTTAATTTTATAGTAATTTAAGTTAAACAAATAAGTTTATAAGCCAGTGGAAGTGAAAAAGTTTGTTTTTAATGTTTTATCATGATGGCCTTCCACAAAATTAAAAGTTTAACTTTTGATTTCAAATAAGTTTCTCATTACATTTATGGATGAAATTATGCAATATAGAATCTGAGGTATTTTGTAAAAAGTGGGAGGAAAAAACTTAATTGCTATTTTTTTAACTATAAGTCAAAGTAAACAATATAATACAATCTCATGCATCTAAGAAAATCCTAAAACAATGCAGAGATAGCACCAGGTCATTTCCATTATCAGATACTCTAACCAGTATTTAATTGATTTACCATGTAATGTGTTACTACAAAACCTTTTCCTTAGCTCAATACTCATAAATATATTCAATTTGTGTGCAAGATGAAATAACTCCATAGCAGAATTGAGTCCATTCAACTGAACATCAGTGCAACTGTGTACCAAGGTTTGTAAGAGTCAATAAAATTGAACACAATTTGGTATATACATGGCAAAGTATTTATAAGTGCAGTTGCGTTTAGCTTAGTTAAGTGAGGCAATGGTAAAGTAGGAAAGCAAGAGACATATTATTAATAAATTATTGTCAGGTCATAATTTCATCAAATTGATTGCCTCATACCATATTGATAATGATCCATTTAGAAATGACAGCAACTTCTCCACAGAAAGATTCTTAAATATTGTTGTACATATCACTTATATTAAGTATCATGATTTATGAGGGAGTAAAAGTAACAACCCCACAGTCAAAGATAAGCAGCATTGTCAGACAAAATTGGTACAACAATTACAAGCTTTCAAATGTCACTATGCAAAATTCCAAAACTGATTAATTTACATTAGACAGACATTTGTACTACATCTGTATGGTGCTTTACGATAAAATGAAAAAGTAATGTCAATTTTTATTTATTTTTTTAAAACTTTTTCACAGACAAACATAGGTAGTAGTAAAACCAAAGGTAGATGTCGGAACTATCAGAACTATACGGTCATAACCACACTATTTGCTCAACCCGAGTTACTTGAATTGATACTTCTTTGCTCATCTACCTTTAATACAAGGAAAAATTATATTATTTTAATTTATATATTATCTAAAATTTAATTGGAAATTCCTTAGTGTATCTTCCTAACTTAATGGTTTCTTTGTATTCCTGTGATATTACCAAACACTTTTGTGATTCATTACAATTATATTTTACTATTAATTTTAATTATTTAGTATTTTATGTTAATGTAACAAATTATGTGATGTTTATATATGTATTCAAAAACTCATTGTAGAAAATTTTTATCCCTGTACTAACTTAGAATTTATTATATATAGGCATTTCCCCAGATATCCATATTCAGTAGCCTGTATAAAAATACAAGTAAAATGTAGCTTGCATACTGCAAGCAGATCGACAACACCAATTTCATATTGGCATCATATCGGGACGGTCCTCGAAAGAAAAAAAGTATTGAAAATATTCTTAAAATTCGCTGCAATTTAATCGTCTAGCATCGAACCCAGGTCTTCCAGGACATACTTACTATGCAGATTAGCAGAACATCACCATCTCTAACTATGTGTTAAAATTCAAGCAGAAATATTGGGTGTAACTGCCTCAAAAGACGTCCTACTTTTCACATGTATTCATTATGTGAGAAATTGTAATGTGCTCTGGCATCGAATTAAGGAACAGCATGGTCTTATCTAATTTTTTTTCTTAAACCGAGTCTTAATATACATCTTCTAGCAAAGCAAGAACTTCCTATTATTCCGATAAGTACATCAAAATAAATAATGAAAACTAACTCAATGTATTTTAAATGGAGGATATATTTACCGCCTGGCTGTGAACCCGGGCCTTTCTGGTAATACTTTCTATGCAGCACAACAGAAAATCGCCATTTATAACTATGTGTGAAAATTCAAGCAGAAATATTGGGTGCAACTGCCTCAAATGACGTCATACTTTTCCCTTATATTCCTTATTAGAGAAATTTTAATGTGCTCTGGCATCGAACCCAGGAACAGTAAGGTCTCATCTAAATTTTTTTCTTAAACCAATTCTTACCATACATCTTCCAGCCAAGCGCAAACTTCGTATCATTTCAATAAGTGCATCAAACTAAATAATGAGAAGCTACCTCAATGTATTTTAAATGACAGATTTTTGCATCGTCCTAGCATCGAACCCAGGATAATTTCTTTAAAAGTCATTAATTTTTTCGATAGATCATAACCATGTACATAGGCTCCTTGAGTTTAGATTCTCTAACTATCCGGGAAGTATTTTTTTAAAATTCCCGAAATTCAAAGCAATGCATTTAAATGGGAAAAATCTGGACTTTGAGGCCCTCTGGAATCGAACCCATGACACTGAGGTTCAAAATCACAATTTTTCTGGTGGTCACACGGTATGGCCAATACGTCGTAAAAATTTCAACTCTATGACACTTGTGGTTTAACCTGTGAATTAGTATCCTCTCTATCTATCTATATACATGAATGAATCCGGAGAAGCAATTTTTACGTTTTTTTTAGTCCCTTCCCGATAACAGGGTAACTTGAAACCCTGCATGTGAATAGAGATCATAAATACATTTTAAATAATCTGCTTAAAGTTTCCCTGATGGTCCTTGGGTCAATCCCCGGGAGCCATTTACATTCCTACTCTTTGTAACACTGTGAAGAGTGAAAATTTTTGGTTTGGTAAAAGAAATAGCAATTTCATTAAAATGCGCAGTCTAAAAAGGAAGATATTTGAGAAAAACTTTGACTCTCACAAATAAGTAACGCTAGTTTTACCCATCTTCTGGGTCCCTACTTAGACAAATTAGAAATGCCATCCAGGGCAGAAGAATTCAATTCTGGGGAAAATCTGGATTTTTTGCAAAGGGTTAGTGATATGAAGAACAACTGGTCATAAAAATAAAAGGAAAAACTCGATTCATTTTCAAATGAAAATAATCTTTTGAACCAACGAATAATAAAAATACCAAGAACATTAAAAATAAAATCTTTTCTGTCTATCTTCAAATCAACAAACACAAAAACAACATAATAAATTTATGCTTACCACGAAGTGTCTCATCAATTGAGGCTTGTATAATTTCATTCCATATTACTTCTTTCACAGGACAATTCAAATGCAATGTTTTTGGTGAGTCTATCTCGGTTACCAGCTCATCTATCAATGAAGTATATCCCTTGCAGAAATTTACATGATCTGATCCACTGCATATTACATAATTACCCCAGTATTTTGCTGATAAATTCTCCAAGTCTAAGCAAGCATTGTCAATCACTTGAAATCTGCAATGAAAAACATAAGGATGTTTAACAATCATTTTTCATAAAAATGTGCTGCAATTAGAAGGTAATATTGAAAATAAAAGGATAATATGTTTGGAGTATTACCTTAGATGCTGATCATACAGTTCTTCCTTAATGGCTAGAGTATCTTTGGATTCACCAGAATAAAGACAACTATCAAGATAATCTCTGAATTTCTGTTTCAAATAGTGGCCAACAGATGAGGGAAAGTCTGGCTTAGAATTCTTGGCATGTGCAAAAGATTCGCATTCTTCCAGAATGCTGTCAACAATATCCTGTGTTTCTTCTATTAGATAAGAAGATACAACAGAGCCATCCTCTCTTAGATAAACACCTAAAGACAAAGTAATACAAAGGATAAATGCTGTACCCTTACAATAATGCACATGAACATAAAAGATCATTCAGAATCTCACACAATGTCATACAGGGTTTACAAGGCAAATCTAGTAAATATAGACATATTTTGAATGATTTTTTACTAAATAAACCTGGTTCATTCTTGAGATACTTAGAGATACTTTCACCTGTTATAAAAATTTTAATAAATAAAATAAAATCAATTTAAAAATGTAGAAATTAATCCAAATAAAGTTTGATTAAAAAATGAGTAATCCCTTTCATGTTTTATTGATTGAACTACAAACAAACATCTATTAGGTATTATTATTTCAAAAGGCTTTCCTATTTTATTCACCCTTGGCCTAATTCCAAAGGATATTCTACATATAAAAATTGATTTTAAATTTGCCCATGGATTTCTATTCTACAAATTACAACACACCATTGTGGTATTTTACAATTGAGACACGCATTTAGAGGTAAAAAATAGCTCTATTTGGAGCTTTTTCAACTCTTAACGTTAATAACACAGCCATATTCCTTTTTTCCTTTCAGTTATTTAGACACACCAAAAATAATATATCGCTTAGTAATTATTTCTCATTAGCTAAAATTAGTTTTTCTTTCTTAGGTCTTTGCATTTTGTAACACTGTTTCAACAAACTCTGGAAAATTTATATTTGAATATTAGTGCATTCTTGCAGGGTTTCTGAGTGAAATTTTATCGGTTAATCATTTATTAACTAAACATTTAATCGTATAAAGCAGCAAATGTTGCTTTACTTGAAATTACCTTTTCCTTCTTCAGATGAAACATTTGAAGTTAGATTATGCTGTTGGGCAAGTTTAAAGATATTATTACGTTCACCATGAATCCACTGGGCTCCAAGCTCTAAGAAGCTGTCTTTAAAAGGTAATGTTCGTATTCGACCTCCAACATAACTCTGAGCTGAAAATTTTGAAAGAACATAATATTATAAAACTTATTATTTCTTCATGATGCAACACTAGATGATCATACTCTTACACAGGATCATATAGGGTGTTTTAGACAGACTAATTCAGCAAATAGACACTAATTGCTCCAGCGTAAAACCCAAAAATAACAAGTCAAAAAATGTCCATCTGTAACAGCTTTATAAATGGGCTAAATTTAACTCATATTATATCAAAAGCCCAAATTATGAACTCAATAAGAATTCAAACATAAAGCAAGATTTTCATTCTATTAAAAATCAATGAAAATTATACAACAATCAGTAATTATAGATACTCTTTTAACAAATCAGGAAAGCTTTTCCTAAGATTGCAAAAGAATATCTAAATTTTTGTTTAAATTATATACTTACCAAATGCTACAAGAATAAAAAATTTCATATTCTTATTTAATGCTAAACAAATTTTAGAAGAAACTTGTATCCCAAAGAAATATTAATGAATATTCTACCAATCATGAATCTGAAAATACAAAAACTTCCTTTGTATTGGGAAAGGGGTTCTCCAGAAACAGTTTTAGAGAAGATCAAACATTAATTAAACACTTCTTGGAGTGCAATCTAAAAAACTTCTCCAATTTTTTTTGACCTACAGTAACAGCACTAATCCCAATAGTAAGCTTGTCTACATTTCATCTCCATTCTTAATGAAATAACTTTCTTTTCCTTTTTTTTTTTTTTTTTAATTGCTTACCTGCTGTTGCCCTTCACCGGTGAAGTCCCCCTAAGCTCTACTGAACTTTTCAGGAGGTGCTTCACCGAGGCAACAGCAACAACTAACACACACGACCATTCCCTGAATCGGAAAAATCCGTCTCAGCCGGGATACGAACCCGGGACCTTGGGGTAGGAGCGATAGCTTAGATGGCATGCTATCCACTCGGCCACCAAGGCCGAGTGGATATTAATGCTAAAATTTCATTTGAAATTTGCTCAGGCTCGGCAAAAAACAAATAATTCATTTCTAAGTTAAAAATTTTGTAGTTTGCAAAAAATAATTGCCTAGAAAAACCATTTCAAATACGATAAATAAACCGCGGATTCAGGCAGCAATGAGGCAAAGGGTCGAGCTCATTGTTGAGGAAAGGGTGTGGGCTCTCCTTAAGCTGGGTTGCAAGGGCGTACTGCATACCTGGGATTATTGCTTCCCTGGTGGTCACTTCTCTTCCCTCGCAACGGCTATATCCGACATTCGGTGCTTTGCGTAGGTTTTTCTCTGTCGGCTGGAGCCGACATTCGTTCGTTTGCATAGGAAAATTCACTAACTAAAGGGTTAAAAGGTTGATGAGCAACTTTACCCAATAAAATTAATTGCCTGTTTTTTCAGTTTATGCCCAAAATATACCTATATATATCTGTTGTATATAGATGTTTCTCCGGATTCATTCATGGATATACCTATATAGATAGATAGATAGATAGGATACTAATTCACAGCCTAAACCACAAGCGTCATTGACTTGAAATTTTTACTACGTATTGGCCATAACGTGTAACCTCCAGAAAAAAGCCGACTTTGAACCTCGGTGTCATGGGTTCGATTCCAGAAGGCCCCAAAGTCGCGATTTTCGCCATAAGATTACATGGCGGGGATTTTCGAAAATTTTTTTGAGGCACTTCCCGGAAAAGGAGAGAGTTGAAATTCGAGGGATCGCTAGAAGCCGTGCAACTCCAACGTAAATCAGAAAGACATCTTCGAATATTGTCCATGGTTCGATGCTAGGTCGGGGCAAAAATCGGCCGTTTAAAATGCATTGCGGCGATTTTGAATATTTTTTTTGGATCCTTTCCCGATAATATGGATACTTGAAACTCGGACGTGTATAGATATCATGAATATATTTCATAATCAAATTTTACATGTTCGCTGATGGTCCTTGGTTCGATTCCAGAGGGCCATTTGCACTTCTCAATGCATTTCTTACGGAGATAACGGAAACAAAATTTAGGTACTTTCCGGCATGCTATCGACTGCAAACTTAGCATGATAGAAGACCAAGTCTTTACAAATCAAACTGTGCATCCACAGCTTATAATATTTCCTGGGTTCGACACCAGGTGTCTCTGCAATCAGAAGTTGATCCGATTTTTAGGAATTATTTTGAAACCTTTCCCAATAATATAGAAACTTGAAATTCGGCATGTAGATAGGGATCATAAATAAATTTCAGAAACATGTTTTAGATTTCCAAGATCGTCCTTGGTTCGAATCCAGAGAGCCATTTACATTCGTGAAAATTAGAACGTCTTTTGAGGCAGTTGTGGCCAATATTTCTGCTTGAATTTTCACACATAGCTTGAGATGGTGATCTTCTATTGTGCTGTATAGTAAGTTCACAGTAAAGACCCGGGTTCGATGCCAGACGATGAAATGTCAACGTATTTTAAGAAAAATTTCAATCCTTTTTTACTTTCTCCATATACGAAGTATAGAGAAAGTATTGTTTTCATGAAAAAATTTGACTTCGAGATTTCAACGGAAATACATGTTTTGGGGTCCCTAGAACACGTTTTAACCATTTTCGGAATGATGTCTGTGTGTATGTGTGTGTGTGTGTGTGTGTGTGTGTGTGTGTGTGTGTGTGTGTGTGTGTGCGTGTGTGTGTGTGTGAGTGTGTGTGTGTGTATGTGTGTGTGTGATAGTGGGCGCTCTAACGTAAAAACTATTAGTCGTATCAATACCAAACTTCATATATAGTACTGTGGTGTGTGCTGTCAGAGTTGATTAGTTTTTAGAGTAAATCGGTCAACCGGAAGTCGAGCTTTATTCATTAAAGCTCATTTCCGGTTTTCAAAATATCTCCATAAATATGATATATACGTATATTGTATTACTTATAAAAGTTTTAGATAATATAATTTACTATTACTTTCGTATTTGACATATTTCTGTATCACCGGTTGATTAGGAGTTATTCGTGAAATACCGATAAACCGGAAGAAGATGATTATGTACTTTGTGGGCGCTCTAACATGAAAACTATTTGTTGGATGAACACCAAATTTCATATATAGTACTTTAATTATAGTAGTTAGAGTTTATTAGTTCTTGGAGTAAATCGGTCAACCGGAAGTCGAGCTTCATTCTTCAAAGCTCATTTCCGGTTTTCAAAATATCTCCACAAATATGGGATTTAGGTATATAGTATTATTTATAAATGTTTTAGAAAAATAAATTTACTATAACTTTCGTATGAAACATATTTCTGTATCACTGATTGTTTAGGAGTTATTCATGAAATACTGATAAACCGGAAGTTGCTGATTATGTAGTTTGTGGGCGCTCTGGGCTCTATGGGCGAAAGGACAATTTCATCGTTTTTCATCGATCATGTCTCGAAAACATTATTTATAATGTTTGTGATGTAAAAGATAATAATATATAAATTAATCACTCATCTTCCAAGTTTAGATGGAATATAGAGTTCGAAATTACTGTCGTAGATAAATATTTACATCTTATATATGGAGAAAGTCATGTGCTGGCCACATCAGATTTTTTTTTTTTGAGGACCGTCCCGATATGATGCCGATATGAAATTAGTATTGCCGATCTGCTTGCAGTATGCAAGCTACATTTTACTCGTATATATATATATCTTAACTTATATACTTAAATAAAATACTAGTAGTTGAGTTCTACTAATACCTGAATTTAAACTCTATAATTTGGAATTTGATATAAAATATAATCCTAATTCGATCGAAGATCAAATTGACGACGAATTGAATTGACGATTACGTATATGAAAATTAAAATATAATTTCTCGTTTAATGCGCTCTTGAATTCGTATGAGCTCGCGCAAAGGATTATTTATTTTCGAAAAATGAAATCAAGTCTTTTGAGTTTATGATATGTAGAATTTGAATTTTGGGATAGTGTCGCCTTTAATTTGATAGGAACACTTATTAATATTTATATAAAACCATCTGATATCGAATGACCGTCTATACCATGTTTTTACGAGGGGAGACGTGAAATAATCCTTTCAGAATGAAAAACGTATATTAATAATTGGAAAGAATAATATAGTTTGTATATATTCGTCACATAAATCAAAAATGTAACAGAATAAATCGAAATGCAATTCATTATATTTTATTATTCAGTATTCAGTCTGATTTTGATAGCTGTATTCCGAAATAAATGGGGAAATTGTTTAGTAATAAATAGATTGCAGAAAAAATATATAAAAGAAAAGAGTGATTATCTATGCAAAACGAAAGGGTTAAATAATATGTATGTCCGACGGATGATACCGAAAATATAATATTAACTTGAAATACTACGTCCCGTTCAAGTAATCTTTTAAATCTCGAAAACTGATGTTATTTATTAAACATTCTATGGTCTTATTTCGAACTTTGTAACTTCAAATATATATATACTGCTTTATATTATAAAAAATTTCTCTCACATTAAAGATGCCTAATGATGTTTAAAACAAACCATAAGCTTTGCTTTATATCAATAAACCGTTCTGACCTTATCTCAAATATTAAGAAAATAACATTTAACTGGATGTCTTAAATAATGTATGAAGACTTAAATTAATTTATTAAGGAAAATCTTTTGGAATATTTGTATTGCGTCAATAAAATATCTTACACTCGTACTGTATAAAATTTGAAAGTAATGAAAGAAACGGCTAAAATTCTAGTAAGGCAGAAAATATCATTACGAAAGAACTCACCTGAATCGGGAATCCGGAAGATATCATTTTGTTTATCCTTCGTTTATTGGCATTTTCGCTATCACAGAAAAGCATCCAATAATCATCCAAAGGTGAGTGAATTGACTTCCTCAAGACTTGAAAAAATAAAATAATCACAAATTAATTTCGCAATAAATTAATTATATCCATAAAATTTGCATGAATTATATCGAACAGATTTTAGTACCAATCAATCTAACTAGTATTTTTTATGCAACGTAGTTAAACGAGGTTAAGTACCACATCTAAATGTTTGGAAAATATTGGTTCGGGATTCAATTCGATTATTCATCAACCTCAAAAACAGAGATGACTTAATTGAAAAATATATAATAAAAATACTAACGTTACCTGTATCAATCAATTTAAAAATTTGAATTTGAATTCAATAATAATATTCAAATGAACCGCTAGTTCAATTGTAAATGAGCAAAGCAGAATTCTTAAAACGATGAAGGATCGTAAATTCAAATAAAAATTCTTTTCAGAATGACCGTAAAAAGGATAGTTGAAAGTATCTACTGAAATGATAACATCCTCGTTGATCATTCTCGGAATTCATTCATGATATTCCATTGCTCACGATAAATTGTGATAGCAAACATCTTATACTAACGTTAATTTAAAAAAATTTCGAGGTAAGAATTAAAATATATATATATGCAGAGTTATACCTACTAATAAAGATTAGAATGCAAGGAGAAGGTGAGTATAATATTATAGGGAGTTTTTAAAGAAAGATGTTAAATAAAATACGTCTATTGGGGAAATAAAAAAGTTAAATTTTAAAGATAAAAGTCGTTGATATGTCATAGGTTTATGATATTCAGGTAATCTCGAAGTAATTTCCAAAAATATTACACATTCTACTCCAACACCCAAGTAAGATTTATAATTAATTTCAAAAACAAGCATTCTGACGACGATTTTCCAAGAAAATTAATTGTGATATAGTATACAATCTAAGGCCGGTCCAACCCGATGACTCTCGTTCATTTGTCACAATTTTGCTTTCGCCGTTGTATTTTTGAGCGTCCGAACGATGGAGCTACTAGTACCGATGGTTCCAAAGCCAAGGAAGAAGGAGGTGGGGGCAGGCGTTCTCTTCGAATATCCAACGGAGCTCATGCGGCCATTGACGCCATTGACGTTATCATTGCGCTTCTAACGCGGTCCTGCGATTTTCTTCATTACAACGAAAATTGTGAAGATGAAGAAGCTTCGCTGTATAGTATCAAGGTGTACTTCCACCAGCGAGCAGCCAGATGTAAGGTTTTTTGTTATTCCCAGAGCAAAGCAAACGTAAGTAGAATAATTTTGGTTAATAAGTGTCCAAAATGGAGGACGTAAGGTGAAGTAAGAATTTTTGTATATAAATTGTAGGGACTGGAGTATAAAGAAATTCGGCGATATATACTTTCGAAATTCGATAATTAAAGAAGCAGTTACATTTTTTAGCCGTCGAGGACATGCAATAAGCTAAACTATTTTTCAATAACTTCTGAATTCCCATGACGCCATATTTGTGTGCAATCTTAATCTGCGATTTTTTAATTTCTTCCATACTGGGGATTAAGGAACTATAACTATTACATATTTTGTGTGCTAAAACATATTTCTCATCATGTGGTCAGAAATATTAAAGAAATTGAATACATTTATATAAAACATTACTTTCGAAATAGTTAGTAAATTTTCAGTTCTATTTCAGTTATAACAATAAGGTTACCATTTCCTTAGGTGGACAACAGAGAAGTGATGATGAACATAAATAATCAGATAGGTAATTTTTTATCACTGGGAAGATGGAGTTGGATTATTTAAGTGTATGCTTTCAAAAAGAGTAACTTCTAAGTCCTTTAAAACAACTCTGTCATATCTCTCTCATAAAAAGTTTGCTACAAGCATGGTTTCATATATTGAGGGCTACCTGTTTCCTAAATGATATTATATTTTGTGTTTTTTTTAATCAATTATCTGCACATGGATTGAATTTAAGTATATTCTATGCAAGTGAGCTTTCTTTTTCTATGACCAATTTCTGGACCTACTTCAAAGTTAGATTTCAGTTGCAATTCAAATGCTAAATTTTGTGCTAAAACATATTTATCAGCATGTGGTCAAATAGATTTAAAAAATTAGATACATATTTGTAAATTATTATTTTCAAAATAGTTTTTAAACTTTCAGTTCTATTTCTGTTACAACATTAAGCATTTCCTTAGGTGAATGAGAGAAGTAATTATGAAGGTTAATAAACAGATAAGTAATCTTTAGTCACTTAGAAGATGGAATTAGATTATGATAGTGCATGCTTTCAAAAAGGGTAATTTCAAAGTGTTTTAATATACCTCTTTTATCAAAAGTTTGCTAAAAGCATGGATTTATATATTGTGGGCTATCTATGTTTCCCAGATGATCATATTTTACTGCTTTATGTTTTGTTAGCATTGTATCATATAGCATTGGCTCCCTGAATTTTCTAAATTATTATATTTCACTGCTTTGGGTGTAGTTGCATAAATTTAATTACTCCTTCTATGTTATACTAAGTTGTAGTAGGATATTTGTTATGGTACTTTTTGGCTAACTAAGTTTCATTAGGCTACTGCATTATGTTCTGAGTACCTCTTCTTTAATTGTTGATGCATCCAGAAAAAAAAGCTTTTGGGTCTTGGAAGGTATACATTTTGGCAAATTATTTTCTGCTCCTCTGTTAATTGTTGGAATGGTTTTTTTTTCAGTTTTGATTGTGAGCTTTGGGTAGCATTCTTGGGGAATGCTAGTGTGCAGACTAGGTTGGCAAAGGAAGAAACAATTCTACATCTATGTTCCCTTCATTTCCTTGAAAAGGACTACACTAACTTTTGGAAAGAGAGGCTAATTAGAGGTGCTTAGCCAAAGTGGTTTGCTGGAGGTGCAGCTTCAAGAAGATGCTGTGTGGGAGTGCTTCATTGTGGAGACTATTGACAAGGAGTGCTATACTTACCCAAGTGAGAACTTGGTAATCTGTGTGAGTGCCACCATAATTTTGTGATGAGGTACCTTGATAGTGGTTCACCAAGGGAAGGAGTCTCTCATGCCACATTGGAGATACATAGTGCAAGTGGTTTGTTTGGGTGGATGCTGGGCTGCCTCATCCATGGTGATTACAAGACTAAGAGTTTAACTTATTTTGGTTTTAAGAATTGAGGATATCCTTCTTCACATGGACAGATAAGTGACTTAATCAGAAATATTGTGAAGGAGCAGGATAACATTGATATATCTTAAATTGTTTGTTTTAATAGTTTTAATGATTAGCATAACATCCTAAATTTTTGTTTTATCTATCATGTGATTATTGATATTTTTCAATTGAAACTGTACTGAATTGTTTTGAATTTATATTCCAAGTTATGTTGTTTTTCATATACTATATGCTTATCTAGTTTAACTACGCAATCCTAGAATTCAATTATTTAATGTTGTTTGTGTGTTGAATTGTTGTGTGTATATTGCTTTGTGGAATAATTAAATAAAATCATATTTTTACTTCTTAATTTCTGGATATTAATCATTATTAAAATTCCCTTTCCTAAAAATAATCATTCTCTCGTTGAATTACTTTGCCTACGTACGAAAGCTCGAGTCGAATTTTAAACGAACCGCCGCAGAACGCGAGTGGATGACGCGTTAGCAGACGGCGTAGCAGACCTTTGCATGCGAATAACAACGCCACCTATCTGTGGACGCCGGCATTGTTGGTTTTCCCCCTCCTTACGGAGGGTCGCTCCCGTGGGCCGGTCTTCCTTTGGAAGCGACTACGAGCGACGCGTATACGGCCGTATACGGGCGACTAATCCCAATACACAGAAAGTAACGGAGCGTCGTCCACTGCAGGCGACTATGGGCGACTTGATTCGAGCGTACACCGGCGACCGGCGACTGATCCAATTGAAATGGGATCCGTCGCTCGTAGTCGCCGCTATGCAGTGCATGACTTAAAATGATATATACGCACTGAGGAGTATTTAAAAAAAAAATAACATGCCAAATGTGTTATGAGTATTCAATTCTCTTATTTCGAGGATATTTTAGACAAATTCCTCAAATATTTAATTACTTTGATACAGAAATGTGATCCGTCGCTCGTAGTCGCCGCTACGCAGTGCATGACTTAAAATGATGTATACGCACTGAGGAGTATTTCACGAACAAAATACCATTGCAAATGTGTTATGAATTTTCAATTCTCTTCTCTCGAGGATATTATAGACAAATTCCTCAAAGATTTAATTACTTTGATACAGAATTGGAATCAGTCGCTCGTAAGCAGAGTTGCGTAGTGAATGGCTAGGAAAGATATGCTCACTGAAATTTTTAAACAGTACAAAATATTACACAAATTGTATTTTTAAGTATTAATAACTCTTATTTTGAGTGTTTCATTGACAAATTACAGTCATTTCAAATATCTACTGCATACATCACTGTCAAAAAGTTATACTTTTGGCACTGATTGAAATATGAATAGAATTGAACGGAAAAAAATATATTGAAACCTAAGGCTTACGAAACATTTTTAAATAAACGAAGGACAATTATGAGCATTAACGGAGCATTAGAAGAAAATATAAAGTATCTTTTGAGGGCTACAAGTAAACGAACTTTCGTAATGCTCTATCGATAACGTTATCAATGACTTTGTAAAATTAAGAAATTTGTTGAAACAGGAAAATAAACAATATTACTTCCCCACCTATTGCAATTTTATAGTAATGGTAGGAGGACAGTAATCGCATTGATACAACGGCTAGATTGGGCGAGAATATAAGTAGAACTGTTTTTTTATCAATAAATCAAGACTGAACTCGTATGAAAATTAATCGTCGATATGAATATAATCGTAAAAAGAAATGAAAACTTAACTCATTCATAAATGTTGTATCTTAGATATTGATCTTATAGTTAAATCTTGATGAAATTGTTTCTTTCTTTTACCATTCCAAAATCCTTCGTTATTTTCGTCCTAGAAATTCTCCCAATTTCGAGGTTCAAGAGAAGGGATGTCTCTAGTAAGAACCATATGAATAGACTGGGAAATCCAGGTGAAAGCAAGGGTTCAGTTTCTAGGAAATAGAAACTTGTTTGAAGGGAACCAATAGAGGAGCTCCACGACACTGCGTACAAAGTGCTATTAGTAGAAGGTTTGCTATTGAATTGAGTGTTGGAATTTCTTCTTCTTAAAACGTTTTAGTTTCCCAAGCGTTCCCGCAAAAATTGTGTGATCTCCTTGGTTAGCCCTGGGGTTAAAGGAAACCCCATTGTCTCCAAGAGTTCCACCTTTCTACATTTGGACCCCTTGCGGAGTCTTGCTGCAAAGGGTTAAAATCCTCCTCGTCCATGAGGTGATTAACGAAGGCCGAGGTGGAATTTCCCACCCCGAAGTATCTCTGATGTTCTGATGCACTCTTTTCTATCATTGTTCTCCCTCTCAGAACTCGGAGAAAATTGAGAAATTCCTAACCAAAGATTTAAGCAACTGTATGACCTACCATGTTGAAAAAGGGCTCTGATGGACCAAATTACAGAAAATACTTGATTTTCTTTTTGCTGAGTATATCTGCATTATATGTATTCTACAGAGTATCTGTTGGCGTATAGCAGGGGGTGCATTTCCAGCTAATCTAATTTCCTATTCGATTACTTCGATTATATTTCACTTGCGTAAAGAAAAATAATACACGTGACGTTGCCTACTATTTTAAATTGCTATGAAATTATTGCGTTTAAACCTCTAGTTTCACGTATGAAATCTAGATGATCAGGCGTTACTTTACAAAATTACACTGTTTTTATTCATTCTCTAGTTTCACCTTGTTGAGAATTATCGGGCGCTTCTGCTAGTTTGCTATACAATACTCGGATTTTCTATTATGGATACCCGAATTTGGAGTTGAATAAAAACTTAAGTAGAGATCCCACAGGAAAAATAAATACACCAAAATTTTGCGTGTTTTATTTTGCGTTGTTCTACACTGTCCAAAAATTTTTATTACTATTATTTCTGTTACTAATTGAAGGACGAACGAAAAATGTGCCAGTTTTTTCGCGCTCTTTCACGGATTGCTCACTTTGAGCTTTTGTTTCTCATGAAGTATCACTTTAATCAAAATAAAACCTTTAGATGACATTAAGGAACATATTATAAACTAAAATAAAAATTTTCAGTGCCTTCTTATCATTAGATAAAAAGTTGTTATCGACATTATAAAAAAACTTTTTTTCAGTAATGGGTGGACGTAAAAGTGTAAAATTGGTGTTGTTATAAAGCTCTCGCAAATAGTTTTCAAATGGTATCATCAACGATATCTACAACTCAGCGATTTTTTTTATACGAATTAATATTTATCGTTGCGGAAAGCGTCCCGAGATCAAGCACTGGAGCTAGAATACCGTTACAGCGACCGAGAAGCGGGTAGTCGCTTACAGTGGAAGACCCCCATCGCCTGTAGGTCGCCCAAACTGACGTCGCCCGAATACGCTGGTCGCTCGGTCGCTCGTAGTCGCTTCCAAAGGAAGACCGGCCTAATGGAAGGTAAGCACCGATGAAAATATCTTTGCAGTGGAAGTTATACAAGTTTTAGGAAACCACGACCTGGAGATGATACCTTTTTTCCTGTTCTTAATTGCTAGTGTTCAAATTACAGAAAAAATAGAGAATGAAAGTAAGGTATTCTAAATAACTGAGAAAAATTGAAGGTGATACTGGAGTTAAAAAAAGGACGAAACAAAGGGAAATCAAATCGACCTAATGAAATCCCCTTTCAAAACGGCTACGAGTTTTCCACGTTTGAAACAGCTAACGCGAAGCTCGACGAAATTTGAAACGTACATTGCAGACTGCAGACATTGCAAACAACTACAATTCATCTTGAATATAAAATAATCAAAATCGGAATATAAATATATAATTTAAATCGTAAGCCAAATTATTTTGTTAGAGCAATATTAACTGCCCGTTAAAAAAAATATGTTACGCTGGAGGTATTAAACATCAGAAAAAACAAATGTCGGAAAACATCACAAGAAAGTAGCTAACCTGTATCTTATATCCAAAATACATCATTTGACGATCCTAATTTGAACGCACTTTCGGTATCACACCCAAGACATCCAAACGAATCATTCATGTGCGAGAGAGCTCACTTCCTCAAACATGGAGAAAAAAGGAAAAATTTAATTAAATGTATAAATAATGATTTAAGGTCTTAATGAAATAATAATAAATTATTTCCATAAAATATTGTACGATTCATCTGCAAGTGCTATCTGACGCTAGTAGCAATTGCTAAGAGTAGGATTTCTAATACGACCTCGTTAGACGAGTTTGGATTCCAAATCGAAGATTTTTAGAGATGATTTTAATTATCAGAGATAATCAGTAACTAACTATTAGTCATAGGGTGAGATTCCAAATCGATGATTTTAAGGAACTATATTTTAGGCATTCCGTAAATTAATTAATTCAACCTCAAACGCGAAGATATCTCAACTAATATACATAAATAAAATACTAGTAGTTGTTTACTTATTTAATTTATATTTAAAATTTGAATTTGGATCCAATAAAAATATTGAAGCAAAACGGGAGTTAATAATATGCGAATAAATAAAATATCTTAAAAAAATAAATAATGGAAAATTCAAATCCAAGATCTATTCAGAACGTGCGTTAGAAGGATATTTGATGGAATTAAAAAATGTTATTAATGATGACCCCAGAAATTCCGTTAAAGACAAAGTACAGTGCTAGGAAACGTTTTAGAATAACGTGAATTTGAGTTTTAAAGATTCCTAGCTGATATCCATTCATGATTCGAGGGTGAGCAAAAAAGTTACATACTACAAAGAGAATCGGTACCGTTTCTACAAGTTTAAATTCAAAGTCAATTTGAATCAAATATCAAAAGGAAAGTTTACAGAAAGAAATTACAGCTGCCAATCACTGCATTCACTGTGTTAAAGTGCATATTGGCAGCATCCGACGAAAAATTTTATGGAGAGATCAGAATGTTTTCAAAGAAATATTTGAATGATTATTATACTTTATTAAATGTACTGTAATAAGTCAAATAATTAAGTCAAACTTAAAAAATCGTCATATGAAATTTATTTAAGAAACTGAAAAACTTATTTCCAACAAAGAATATCTTGTAACGATGCTTTAGTTCATTAGACTACAATCAAAGATGCCTCTTATCTTATGTATATATAGTACATGTAATGATATCAATAATAAAGAGGCAGCGATGCAGTTTTAGTAATGGCACTGGGAGAAGAGGACTGGTAGTACTCACGAATTGGTCTCGAAACCAGGAGATGCTGATGAGCTGCCCCCCTGTAAAGAAATAAATTAGATTATGAATGTGATAGCTTTAAATGAGAAATCCTTTCGCTGTCGTTTTCTGTCGAAACGGGTATGGCTTATCCAGGAGTCGATTATGGCATTCCGAGAAAATTCACTTTCCCCAAATTTGAAAAAATTAAAACGTCGAACTAATAAAAAAGGGGCTCAATTAGGCATACATAGTGCATGTAGTTGGAAGGACGACACTTTGACCTTCGAAAATCGAGGATAAAGAATTCAAGGAATTCGGCACGCGATTTCGGGTCTAAGGAAATCATTAGCATCTCAGCTAACTTTTCGGCCATCACAATGCTTTGAGAGCAGAGAATAGGGAAAGCGAAAGATCAATATGCATGTAAACAACTTTCACCAGCTCACAGTAATTTACAGTTAATTGGAGGGCGAAAGTGCATCAGACGAGACGTAATGCCCAAAATTACACTGTGAAGTCTTAGAGCTCTGATTATTAATGCCAAAGAACGCGTGGATTTATAAATGATCGTTAGAGTCTAAATTGGCATCTGTTATAAAACTAAAATTGAGAGCCTAATTGCAGAGACGATTCAATGATAAAACAACTGCATTGTATCAATTAAAATCAGTAAAGGTACAACAAATTATCTTACTCAAGGGAAAAAATAATTTAATTCTCATAGTAAGTATGAGGCATATGATTACGCCTTCTTTTGTAATCCAAAAATATTGATTTAGAGAGTGATTCTAAAATGCTTAATAGTGTAATACTGCAAAGTAGATCTTCATCCTTATCCTAATCATACCTACAATGGTTTTAGATCATCATGCTTCCGTGACAGTTGATTTTCATTATGATTCACAGGAAAGTAAAGACTTCCTTTTTAAAGAAAGAAAATGTTTGCTTTATTATCGGACAAAAATCACGTAACAAGGGAATGGAAAATTTACCCTAACCTAGAAAAAGTTTCAATTAGAATACGAAGAGGCCCATGAATAAAATTTCCACTTACCTAATTTAAGAGATCCAGTCTTTAGCATCCATCGGGTATCATTACGGACGAATCCTTCCGCAGTCTCTTTCTATCGAAAGGAAAATTACTTATGTGGCAGACCACTATAGAAATCAGAGAAAATTAAAATGCTCTAAAATCTGAAAAAAATTTTAAAAAACATGAAAAAAATATAAATTCAATTAGGTAAACGTTTTAACCTGCATCCATGAGCAAACAGGAACTTATATATAGATAACTTACGAAACTCTGCAACCGTTACCCAGAATGCCTCATGACACCCAGTTTGAAAAAAAAACAAACGACTGACTACAACAGAAGGGGTAAAATTTTATTCTTGTGACCGATAACTAAACTTATGCTTATAAAATTCGAGCGTAAGAACGGAAACTTAATTATTATTACGGTTGCCTTCGATGAAATTGCCCCGTGTTCGATTCCCGGTAGGAGCCTTAGTGAGAAATTACCTAAGCTGTCGAAGCTCTTTTAACAATGCTTACTATCATTACTTATTAACACCAAAAAACAGGACTTAATGTTAAGCAAATGAACAAACAATAGATATTATGCATGCATCTGTTTTAAAAGAAAACGAAACATATTTAGACCGGACATAGGCGATAAATCTCATGCACTAACACCATTCAAGGATTGCATTTAACGGGAATGAAATGTTTAGCACTATCAGCTATAATCAATATATCGTGCAACATGTTTAAGCATTTAACAAAATATTAAATATCTTTCTACCGCAAATTTCGTTTGCAAATCCTAGTGGAATTTTCTTCGATTCCTTTTCGAAAATCATTCTCGAAATTAAGAAAAAATACACGCACTTGAAATTAATGACAGCTAAAACGAATGACATTTGCAAAATAAGCTCCTGCTAAATCGCAAAGATATACGCGATGTAAGACGTTGGCTCCTACCGTCACCTAACATAACCGAGATTTTACATGAAGTACATGGACTAATAGTGTGCATCGAGAACAATTTTATACGGGAAATTCTAATAATTATTCCTTAAAAACGACCGAACGAAAAATTTGTTTAAGATATTTTATGAAATATAGCTTAATCATGGGTCGCGACGACCAACATCTCCACCAGGACCATGTTAACACAAGAAACTAAATTCAAATCAGCAGCGGTTATTTATAAAGACTTACCAAGTGACTGCTCCGGAAGAAATCTCGGCGACGACTGAGGATTCAACCGTCTTTCTAGGTTTAAACAATGATGATCTTCTCTGATTGGTCGATTTTAGGTCCAACGTCCTTCGCCCCACCTATTAATTTTAATTTTCGTAAATTATAATTGTTATTAAATATGCATTAGCCCATGTGATATATTATATTTTTAGAAATAAATATATTCTAAGAATATAAATATTCCTTTAAAGTCACATTTTTCTCACTAAATGAATTGGATGTTCGGTATAAACAATGTTGCTGTTCTCTGATTGGTTGATTTTAAAATCTATGTCCGTCGCACCTTCCCTAAGTCTATTAATTTTAATTTTCGTAAAGTTTTTACGATAATTAAATATGCATACACTTAGATTATAGATATTTATCGAAGTAAATATTTCTTTAGAACATTAAATTTTGTTTTAAAGGAACATATTTTCCACTAAACGAATTGGTTGATGGTACCAAGCCATTGCTCGCAATTACGAGGAAGTATTAGAATAAAAAAAGATTTCGTATTAAAAATATATATTTCTCTACATAGGATAGCGTCTTTAAGGAAATCAAATCTTCGTAATCGTATTTCGTATTATTAGACCCTAATTATCACAATTTGTACTTCCCATCTTTCATTTGCAAATGAATGCGATTAGCGCAATTCCCTACCTCACACGTTTACTTTGTTATTACACATTGTCTATCTAAAAATCTATTATTACTTTAAAAATTAAACTCTTCCGGAATTCGATGATATCGAGGTCTTAGAAAAATATTAATCACATCCTTTCTATGATATATATATATTTATTACGGTTCCTTTCTAGCATGAACTTAACTCCATCGAAATTTCTGGAAGTTATATGAAATATAACAAGGTTGGATGGTATGGATCCTCACTAATGCTCTAGGTTGAAAACTTAACGATACCAAAAGAGTACATTATATTCACATTGAATACATTTCACTCGATTGATGATTAATCACAATTTTGATAAATGGTTGCTAATTGTTGCCTTATCATATAGTAATGAAATTTAAGCAGGCACGAACTCAAAAGAAGTATGACATTCTTTAATGCAAAATTTCAATATCTCATGACAAGAAATGCATTTCACACGGGTTTGACTCCAAATTATCTTACCTCTTGATGCTTTCCTCTTGAAATGCTTCCTTCACTGTGCAATCATTCATTCAATATGTAGATTACCTCCATACTGTATATATCTTCCCACCTTATGAATATCCTCCTGATTGTCGTTACTTTTACCTTTAAGAGCCACAAATATTAATATTTAAAACCACTCCTGCAAACGTAAGTCACACGTGAAACTTATACTGATGTAATATTTTTCATAATGAACTAACGAAGGAAATCACAAAATGGATGGCCTCCTTCGTACACCAAAAGAAACTTCTGCTTAGGATATTTGTCAGCTGAGCTTAACCCTCCGATGTTTTTAGAACTCATTATGTATCCACAAGAATTCGCCACAAGGAATTTTAGAGTTAGATAACGACTCCATAATGAAAACATGACGAGAGAAAACAGTCACCTGACATTAGTCGTAGCTCTTGGACGCCTTCACGTAGTCCAGTTTCCGGAAGAAGACGATCGTAAGTTCCCAAAAGCGCGCAAAAACGCCAAAGCCTCGTGCTTAACTTTAGGTCGTATGTGAAGTGGTGTTTTAAAGACTGGTGATTTTCAAACGTAAAATGTTTCACAGATGAGGATTACCCTTAGTGACTGTGAACAAGATTAAGCTTACTCCTGGATTACTTTTACACAGTGAGAGTGTCACAAGTACAACGCAAGGGTTCAATAATCAAGTTAAAAGCTTTGTTTCGACATCACAGCTGAAACTCAGCTCTGATCCTTGGATTGGATTGAAAAGGTGTGTAATTCCTCAACTGTGATGAACGAATCGTCAAGGACTCGAAGCCTCAGAATGGATTCATGCTGGAGTTAAAGGTAATGTTAATCTATGAAAACGTTTCGAAGAATGTAACGAATAAGAGATATGAATATCTGTATGACGTGTTTCATTGCTGTAAAATTGAATCTAAGACTATCGATTTTATTCCATAGGTTTACAAATAGGTATTACATTGCCATAAATTATCTTTTTCCACTGATTTTGTATGTGATAGATTCAAGGGTGTTAAAAATCACTGAATGTGGTACTTTATTAAAGAATCAAGAGATTTTCCCAAAAAATATTGCATGAAGAGTTTACAATGGTGTATTAACGTTATATTTCTGTAGCGTAATAAGTGCAGCATTTGAATATATTCTTTGGTCAACTAAAACCACAATATCATTTCATTATTTTAGATTTCAAAAGGCATCATTCTCAGACCTATGGGCTCAAGCTTTGCAAGAAATTGTCTGTCCTCTTTTCAAAATGGAGGTCTTTATCTAACCTTTAAATTCCTTGCAACGAATGTTTGTGGATATACAATGAGTGTCTACGACGTGGGACTGATAAGCTCTGCTGAGAAATATTCGGAGGAGAAGTTACTTTAGAATGCAATGAAGGCCATCCGTCGTGTAATTTACTTCAAAAGCATTGTAAATGAGGGAGAAATTATTAATCAGAGGAAGATTTGGCAAATTATAATGAGTTTATTGAGAAATTGTTAAGAGAGGAATTCAAAAATTTAACCACAAATGATGTTAGATATAATGCCTATGTGTAATATTACTGACTGGCAATCCATGTTTTTCATGTTATTGTTGACCTCGAGAAAAATAATTTATCACTACATGACGTGAGTGCATTTAGGAATTCAATTGCATTACTCTCCAAAAGACGATACAAAGTATGACACTTTTGAGTGATATCTCTTATAACAGTTAGATTATTGCTAGCTTCATAACTACACATAAATCTTCACTAATGTAATTATGTCATCGTATATACCTAGAAGAGAAGTCCTGCAGCGAAGAATTAAATGTAATATTATATATTATTGGTCTAAAAAAATATTACTCGCAAAGTCGATGAATTTTTACGTTTTTACCGACATAACTGCTATAGATATGTTTTAAAAGTTGAATTTCCGATCTAAATTCGCACACCGATACTCGCTTTCTCCTTTCACATTATTGCCAAACCTTAACATTATGTAATACGATATTTTCATACGACATTCACTACATATAATTATCAATCGCTTCATTCTACAAAATAATTGTTAGTAAATATATCTCAAATAGAGGGTTCTTAATTTGAACCATGATGTATCCCAGGGGAGACGAGAAATCTACGCGGATTATAATCGAGGAGTTTAAAAGTAAAATTCATTTTCCAATATCTTTTAATTTTGAATTAAATTATTTTGCGCAAAAATAAATTTTAATTCAGTGGTGATTATAATTGATGAAAACTATTAAAATTAGAGGGAAACAGGTGGGTTGACTGTCAGCTGAATCATCGACCAATCACAGCGCTGCATTCGGTTCAACCTTCATTATAAAGATTTAAAATTCAGTTACTTCGGAGACGTCACCTACTGAGGAGCTGCTGCCGGTCTTTTTTTCGAAGGAAACGTTGACTTTTGAATTGTAGAAGTACAATAAGTTCGAAGCCGAGCATAAGGTAACCAATTTCCAAGTTTAACTTAATTATTGATTGATTATCTTCATTCAAGAAGTATATATTCATTAAATAAGAGGATATTTCCTTGCGTCAACATTTTGTGGACTTCGTCAGTGATATTTTTGGTAAGTATGTGCATTGTGTATATCATGAATTACTCTAAATTAAGTTCTAAGGATATTATTTGGTTTTGAGACCATAGTATATTATTTAGATTCTTATGGTAAACGAATATTGTGAGTTAACAGATGGAGTGTTTATAGCTGTGACATTGAAAGTTAAGTCCGCTATTTCTAGTGTGGATGTTAGCTTTCCCTTCCTTTAGAATTTCTAGAATTACAGTTCAGCTAACCTCTATAATTCGAATTCCATAAGTGTTTTATCTTTTTCTTTAGGGTCGTAGTTTTTCTCACCAGAAATCGTATTAAGAGTAGTAATTTTAGAATCGATCTTGAGTAATCATATACGTTACAGCGGGACTGTATTCCTCAAGCATTTATTTCCCAATATTTATAAGTCAGTACTGGACAATATCTACTAAAGTCAAATCGACTGTTTTTTTATTTAAATTTAAAATTTGATTTCACCGTCCATCGTTATTTTATCATCCATCTCTTAATAGGAGGATTTCCATTGCGCTATTCTTCTTTCATAATTGGATTCAAAATCGCCATACATGTTATACTTGAATAATGGGTAGATATTCATTTGCACCAAATTAGTGAATTCATATTCTTGTTTTCGATTCTTAATTATTAAGAATTCAATTTAGGGGTCTTAATTTTAAAATTCAATGGAAGTCTAACATTTGTGACGTTCCTCTTCTACGGGCAACCCTAGATGAACATCGGGAATAATTAATGGTAATATTACCAGATAATTTTAGTCGATGATTTCAATGATCAATTAGTGGAAGAATCTGGATAACCGTTTGAATTTTATATTAAGAGCAGTGTTTGTTTTTTTTTCATTTTCATGGGAGTTTGCATTGGGAAATCATATTAAGAATTAGATATTTACAATAATTATATATAATAATAATGGTGGGGTAGAGTACGTAAAGTAATATTTTTGGAAAAAAATTGAAATTAGTAACAGATATCAACCGATGACATATCAGCCCGGCTTATATTTGAAACATAACTTGTTTTTTTTCGATCAGTTATCTTTCATATGTTTTCTTTGTAAACCCTCCTGAAAATATAAGATTCAAATTAACCTTGCAATTAATTCTTCAATAATAGGTACATACGGAATATTTCTGAATAAATATATTTTTATTTTTACCCTCAAATCACGAATATCTATCAGTTACGAATACTTAATATTAATGCCTTAACTATAACGTGATCCTGTTTTGAGTCACAGGCTTTTTGTCTTAGAATGAAATACTAAAGTCGAATTTCGGAAATGATTTTAATTAAAATCTTTTGATTACTTCAGTAAATATTTTCTACTATTCTTGTAACGGAGGTCCTGGTAAATATTTTAATTTTTATTGACGAATAGTGATCGCTTTTAAGATCTTGTATATTCATTTACTATTAAATTTCCGTCTCCCTTGAGAATAATTAGTGGATATAAATTGAGATTCAAAAATCGAATTCATTGAGTCGTCTGTTGTGTTTGTATAGGATATATAAGGTATATTTCAGATAACATATCTCTGTTTCTGAGTTACTATGAACTAATTCTATTTAATCACGAAGCAATCACTCTCAAACATCTTGGATTTGGCATCAGAACTTGTCCTACGACGTCGAAAAGGAAATCCTAGTTTGAAAAAGATTAAATGATCTGCCGTTCTTAAACTTGCATCGTACAATAGGTAATTTAAATACTTAATCAATTTGTGTTTCTTTCTATTCTCTAGTTCGGAAGAAGTGAATTCTCCTGTTTTAGGATGATTCTTCTTGGTGTCTCCGGTGTGATACTGAAAGGGCGCTCAACACGGGATTATCAAGCAAAGTCTCTCGAATACCCCATACTGTTTACTTCTCCTGAAATGATATTTTCAGAGTATAAAAAGAGAGATTTTCAAGACAACTCTTCCATGAGACCTGGTAATTCAATGATGGGTGATGTTACTTGCGATGATCAGTAGTATTATTTTTCCGGGATTCCTAAACGACTTGTGAAAGGTTGAGGTAAAGAAATCATTTCTCAATCATAAAAGAGCTGAGAAGGTGAGCAACATTGCTGTAGAGAAATATTTGGTCTACCAATGGGATTGCGAATACAATGAGTAAGATTACTAAACTATTCTTATTTCAGTATGACGATAGTTCGTATTTTTTTGATTTACATCATGTTTTGCTGCTTTCGAATGTACAATATTGTTTACTGCTTTTTATTGTTTCTTTAGTTTCAAACTCCAAACATTTCTCCATCACGGAAGAGCAAGAGAAGGAGCACAATGATGCTGAGGAGAGTCATTTGCTGATTTGAAACATAATAAAATGAGCATAATTTGATTCTGATGCTTTTGCTATACCATTTCATGTTTAATAGAAATGGCGTAATTTTGTATTAGTATAGTGTTTCATATCTTCGACAAGATATTTATTTACTTTTTTTATTGTTTACTTTCACGCCCTAATCATTGCTCCATCACAGAAAAGCAGGAAAAGAATCACAACGATGCTGAGGTAAGTGAATTCGCAGATTGATGGAACACACAAAAAAATTAGTAAAATTTGATGCTGATTCTATATCTACTCATGTTTGATAGTTACTGCGTATTTTATTATTAGATAGTGCTTAATGCCTTTCAAAAGATATTTTACTTACAGGTTTTTTTATTCTTCAGTATAATCCCAAAACATTTTTCCCACACGGAAGAGCAAGAGAATGAGTACAATTATACTGAGGAGAGTTAACTATTTGGCCGATTGCTGGAACAAAAATTAAACAAGTTAGTATAATACGGAACTGGTGCTTTTGCTATACCTAATGTTGTGTGATAGATATTGTGAATTTTTATATTAGTATAGATTTTATGACTTCCAACAGATATTTAACTTACTGTTTTTTTTTAATTTTTCAGTTTCAGCCACGAAAAATATATCCATCATGGAAGTGAAAAGGAAGGACGATAATTATGGTGAGCAGAGATATTTAGTTGATTGTTGGAACACACAAAGCAGTTAGTATAATATGAAACCGGTGCTTTTGCACTTAATGATGTGTGATGGATATGGCGAATTTTTACATTAGTATAAATATTATATCTTCCAAAAGATATTTTACTTACTGGTTTTCTTAATTTTTCAGTTTCAACCACAGAACATTTATCCAACACGGAAGAGCAAGAGAATGAGTAGAATTATGCTGAGGAAGTTATTTGGCCAATTGCTGGAACAAAAATATAACAAGTTAGTATAATATGGAAATGGTGCTTTCGCTATACCTAATTATGTGTGATATATATGGCGAATTTTTATATTAGCATACACTTTATGTCTTCCAAAAGGTATTTTACTTACTGTTTTTTTTTAATTTCAGTTTCATCCCCAAAACATTTGTCCAACACGGAAGAGCAAGAGAATGAGTACAATTATGTTGAGCTGAGTTATTTGGTTGAATGCTGGAACAAAAATAAAACCAGTTTGTATAATTTGGAACTGGTGCTTTTGCTATACCTAATGATGTGTGATAGATATGGTGAATTTTTATACTAGTATAAATTTTATGTCTTCCAAATGGTATTTTATTTATCAGTTTTACCTCCAGAACATTTATCCGACATGAAAGAGCAAAAGAAGGAGCACAGGTATGCTGATCAGAGTTATTTGCCGAATGCTGGAACACATAATACAGTGAGTATAATATGGAACTGGTGCTTTTGCTATACATATTTAAGTTTTATAGGTAGTGCGTATCTTGGCATTATTATAGGGTTTCATCCCTTCAAAATGATATTTTATTTTTTTATTTATTCTTCAGTGGCACTCAGAAAACCTCTCTCTTTGTCATTGAAGAGCAAGAGTAGGAGCGCAGTATGTCGAGGAGAGTTATTCGGTCCATTGATGGAACATAGAATACCGTAAGTACTTATTTATTTTTTTAACTAATAAATTTAGTTCTAGTTATCAAATTCCCCCTTTTTTCGATATCCTTCATTTGTTCAAGGTCTCCATGTTAGATGATGTGCATTACATTTGATGCACTTTTAATTTATATTATTAGGATTTTCGAAATAACGTATCGGTTTCAGTCTGAAATGGAACTTCAATTTTACATTCAGTAACGCATGGAGTACTTGTTAATTTTAAATTCATCATAAAAGTTTCAAATACTTCAGAGAGTTTTCCGAAAATGTGTATTTTATCGATGTAAATATTCTGAAAAATTGGGGTTGGAACAAATTTTGTAGAGACCAATATTCAATTTAGAGTATCGTAAACGACTATTAAAATTGTTCTAGAAAAGTCAATTGAAATTAATAGCATACAATTAACGGAAAAATTCGAGCAAAATGCGTGAGTCAAATTTCTTTTGCATCTTTTCCATCCGTGTTAAGAAAATTGAATACCTCTCCATTGAAGCATATAAAATACCTTTTATTTGCATAATGGTTTGCCTTTCTATTGCTGTTATGGCGACACTTTCCCATATGCTATTCATGAACAGTTATTCATTTCAAAGGCTTCATTTCAATATTTTATACGATTTACTTAGTTCGCTACGTCATACAAAATTGAGAGCGCATAGAATGATGAGAGATGGAATTATGACTTTTTGTTTTCGTCGTTCAATTTTACTTTCCTTTTGGTGCTTCTGGAACATTGTTGTAACTATTGAAAATACATTTTAAGATTTCATGATTTGAAAGAATTGCTTAACCTTGCAAAATTACGCTTTTTATAATTCAGCGATTTCACGTTTTTTTTTCAAGTAAATTGAGGCCATTTTAATACATTTACTTCGTTTTTACGAGATAGCGTACGAAGAGTAGTAATTTACCATTTTCTGTCATGATAAAGAAAACGCTGGTACAAACTTAAGATCTGTTATCACTGCTTAGTAATCATCCCGGCATTGGCAATAGTTTGTTAAATGTTCCTTTTAAAACCGTTGTCATGATAGAAATGATAGTAAGCAAAAATTACAGGTAAAATGGAAAAATACGCTGGGTCATTAGCGTTTGGGTCGGTTATTAATTTCAAGTTGATTATAAATCGCTATTTCAGGTTTTTTAAGGTGTAATTCTCGTTATTTCTATAAGAGTACTAGTTTCGATGATATAATTGGGATTCCATGTAAACGCTTCTAGTATATTCCGATTTCGTTGCATATTATTATTAAATAAAGTTAAAGAGAGAAAAAACGATCTGCGACAATGAAGAAGTCTACCTTATGTGTAATTCCCATCTAAGTTAAAGATTCCTGATTCGTTAGTTAGATAATGATTGCATAGAAGGCAAAGATTACTGCAATTGACGAACAGTAATTCTTTAACCATTGAGTATTTAGATGTATAAAATGAATTATAATGGGAACAATGTCAGCGTGGTGAAAGCGGATGGCTTTAGATTTATGTGTTTTCCCTTTCATGCCTTCCGTTTCAGCTCTAATCTCATCTTCTCATTTACTTAGATTTGCTCACTTTCATTTTCTACTCTTTTGTCAGCAGAGTTTGAGCACGTACAGTTCAAGAGTCACCTCAAGGTCGATTCTTCCTCAAATTTCAATTTCTTCCATTCTTGGGATTCTTTTAACGGTGGTGGCCACTGGTTCGTCCGCTTTCATTTTAGGGACTTTGCACAAGTTCAACGTCTTGTTTTCGTAAACAATCTCCGGAATTGTAAGGATATTTACTTTAGCTTGTTTGCGTTACCCTTTCACGATTCTGCAGTGAATTAAGGCCGTGTTTTTAGTCTTCAAAAACACTATTCGTAGCAAACTGAACTGACTTTTTTTAAAACAAATTGGAAATAGATGAATGTAGAAAAACGTATGAGGTAGGATATTTCTCATTGTTTCCTATTAGCGTACCTTCGGACTGTTAGCTTCAGATGGATCAACTTTACGCAGCTTATGTGTTCTTGGTATTTTAAGCTTGCGGCCATAGCTAATTCCTGATATAAACATATTCGTGAACAGAAACGATAAAGTAGATTTAGGTCGTAAAATGCCATTAATTCTGTTTCAATGACTACAACGTTGGACAGTCGCGATAAGGAGATCCATCCTTCATTAATGTTCCCAATCTACAAGTTTTCGTAAAATTATTCATCGGATTTCATCTGCAGTAACAATTGTTCATTTTTGATCAGTTTATTTATTTGGAAGCAGACTTTACTTGGTAAATACTAAAGTCCAAATGAATGTTTTCCAGCAATAAAATGCAGTTTAAAAGATTTGTCATCAATTAATTTCTACTCTCAGTATTATTGATTTTATTGCAAAGGTTCCCTCTCTAAGATTCTTGCGTCGCCTTGTCGCCTTATTAGAGAGCAGTTAGTTATGCAGTTGTTTGCATTATAAATGTTTACATTGTGGAGTACTAAGCGGACAAAATGTAACAATGGCATTTAAGTTTTTTTTCGTGAAATATTAGGAAAAGAAATTAATTCTAAAAATTCATACATAAAGAAAATCTGAGATGGTTTTTTATGCAAGTTTTATTATATCATTGTAATCCACTACAAATATCTGTAGCTTTAATTTATTTCACTAAAGCACTCGTATTTATTGTGTAATATTTAATATAATGATATTCTTAAATTTGGTACAATGCATTGAACATTATTGACATCATTCAGTAATTTTCTTTCTTTCAGTAATTCAGCTTATAAATAATATTGCGTTATAACATTTTGCTGTGCGGGAACTCCGCTTATGTGATAAAGGATTTAAGTACTAGATTTTACGTAAATGTTTGTCATTGGTTACTATTCCGGTAATTAATATGCATATTATTTTTCTTGAAGGTCGGCGTCGGGTGGCTACGTCTGGCGACTACGTCTGGCGACTACGTAGGGGATGACTTCGGGATGAATTTTAGCCGGAAAAGAATTGAATAAACAATTCCTTAGGAAATAAACTCCATGACTTGTAATAAAGTGATGCTATGCCAAGAAGTGCACATCCCAAAAATGGAACTTTATTCTCAACTATTTATTAGTTCTATTTTAATCTTTTTAACTTTTAATCTTCCTCGTGACTCGTGGTGATGCACGTTTAGCAACTTTTTATTGCATTTTGATGTTTTAATGTATCTATTAAGTGTAAATATCATCTTTAAAGATATTGTTTATTAATTTACCTATGCTTTTTTATATAGTATATATATTTTTCAGTATCACATATCTATCTAATTATTAATAATAATTTCAAAATATGTGTTTTATCTATTTATATAACGGTTATGTAATGTAATTATTTATGTATGTAATTATTTATGTATCTAATTATTTAATTATTTATTATGTACTTATAAAATATATGTAAAACAAAGAGGGAACTTTGGGGCAAGGCATAGGGTGCCAGTAGGCCTCAACTGCCGCTAGCATAATAAAATAAAGGTCAAGTTGTGGGACATTGTAGGGGAGGTCGTTTGGGGTGAGGACGCCTAGAGCATCTACGGTGATAGCGTAGATATGGGGAGACGGGTTCGAGGGGACCTCTGGGGAGGTCCCGGAGAGTTTTTGTACTTGTAAAATTTCTGTAAACAAAAGTGGGATCTCTGGGGCAAGGAGTACAGTGCCAGTAGGCCTAACCTGCCCCCGACAAAGATAATTAAACGTAAAGACGTTTGATTTTTAAGAAACAGGGCCAGCAGGCTTAACCTGCCCCCGGAAAAGATAAATAAAAGTAAAGTCTGGATTGGATTGGATTTTGTAGGGGAAGTCGTTTTGAAAGATGACGTAGAGGGGAGGGAGTAGGGTACTGGTAGATGGTCTGGGTATGGGGGGGGCCTGGGTATAAGGGATCGAGGGGACCCTGTGTTTTGGGGGGTCTGCCGGGGAAGGGGAAAGCGTCGGGGTAGAGGGCGTCAAGGGAGACGGCCACGGCAGACGTAGTCGGGAGATGGCGACTACGATGGAGGCTGCGGCGGGGGTCGACGACCGGTACGACGACGAGGGAGAGTGACGGCGCTGATGGACGTCGTCGTGGAAAGACAGCGAGGGACGTCGGCGAGGGACGTCGGCGTGGGACGTCGGCGTTGGAAGTCGGCGAGGAACGTCGGCGTGGGACGTCGGCGAGGGACTTCGGCGTGGGACGTCGGCGAGGGACTTCGGCGTGGGACGTCGACGTGGGACGTCGGCGTAGGACGGCAGCGAGGGACGTCGGCGAGGGACGTCGACGTGGGACGTCGGCGAGGGACGTCGGCGAGGGACGTCGGCAAGGGAAGTCGGCGTGGGACGTCGGCGTTGGACATCGGCGAGGGACGTCGGCGTGGGACGGCGGCGAGTGACGTCGGCGAGGGACGTCGGCGAGGGACGTCGGTGATGGACGTCAGCGTGTGACGTCGGCGTAGAACGTCGGCGTTCCACGTCATCGATAGACGGCATCGAGGGACGTTGGCTTGGGACTTCGGTGTGGGACTTCGGCCTGGGACGGAGGGAAATTCGTCACATCGGTTAATGTGGCGTATCGTTCGCGGAAAGAATGAATTTTTTAAACGATTCGTCAGAGCATCTATTTCTCTTAACTTACGGTCATTATCGGATCGACCAAGGTAGCAGGGGGGTTGCATGATACCGATTGAATCTTCCGAATATGTAGTTCACCTGATTTTATTAAACAATCGCAGCCTAGCTTCCAATCTCCTTTCTTTCAAGGACTCCCAACCTACGTCTGAGAGCATTTTTGTAACGCTTGCTCTTTATCGTAGCATTTCTTAAAAAAAACTAACCGCCTTACGCTGCACTTTCTCGAGTTTGCGGGTACACGTTTCATCAGCCGGATTCCATATTAGTTTATTTGGCTAGTTTAGTTATACTTGCTAAGTTTATTCTAGTTTTTTCTTCTCGTATTACAATCTGAGTAATTACTACAATTTTCTCGTATATATCCATAATGTATAATGTCTAAAACGTGGTATGTATGCATAAAAATTGTATTCGGTTATTATTCTTTGATCATTTTTGAAATATAAATGTTAAGTGACTTCCGCCCAGGTTAAGTGTGCCTCGCCCGGCGGGCAGGAATGCTACAGGGGCCGCAACTTAGGAGACGCTCACTGTACAGTGGACCACGTCCACTAAGTGCTCCTCGACTCCTACACCGGTGCTGCAGAATGAGATTCCCCCGTAGGAAAAGTATTTTTTCTTATGTTATATGTAAATATAAAGGGTTCAAATATGAGTTGAAAATAAAGTCACTATTTTATTTCCCGCTGGATGATTTTTCCTGCGTAAATAGGACGAAAAATAGCGGGCGACTAATTTATACAAGGCCCATCGCAGACAATTCTCCAATTTTCCATTCATTCCTGATGAGAATTTCCTTCAAATTTTCTCCTACCATAGTAATAGGACCTACGGAAATAGAAAGGGTTGAATCAGAGTTTGATTTAAAAAAATCCACGTTTCTTGAATTAGCGAATTAATGGCACCCGTCCCAAAAATATTGAACAGAATCCCGCATTTCTTCGAAAAAACACTTTTTTACTTACGTCTGGCATTACTGCTACTCAATACTGAAATATTTTAAAATTATTTTCGTTCACTCCATATATTTACGCAAATTTAGCTATAGGACAATATATCCATTTTGAGATCCAATATCCGATGGAATAACATAATTTTCACCAAATAAACCTCTATGACGGTGAATTTCGCTAAAAGTATGATGTTGATATTGAGCATAGCTTTCGGTAATCCTTCAGTATTCATTGGTGCTGATTATCATCAGCCTCAGGTTAAACTCGAGAGTCCTATCAGCCGATCCCGCTACTTCTTGAATACGCATTAAATCACCTTTAATAGATAAGTTACGATTGAAAAAGACACCTACTAACTGTAGCTAATAGGCAGGTCACACACAGAGTCACTTGCAGCGCTTCGCGTGGCATCGCGGTTTGTTAGCAGCGCTCCGCCACTACCAATCACTGAACCTACGTTTTCAGATTATTGGTCGTTCTCACGCGGGTCTTGTGTAAGCGATGCTCGTGGACTCTACCCTAGTAAAATCTGCTTGAAATCTGCAACGTAATGGTGATATAAATTTCAAGTCGATATTACATCGGTAAGGTCCTCAAACGCAATTCTGTATTCCCCCTATGAGATATTTAAGGCATATCTCGGATCCGTCAATTGACGTTAGGTATGAAGTCCGATAGGCCAACGGTAATCTGAGGCGATTTATCTCTTCTAATGGCAGAAAAATATTAAATGCAAACATTATCGTCTATGTCTATGTAAGAACCCTGCAAGCCGCCTTTCGGCGAGTGGCAGGGGGTGCAAGCACCTTGACTCTATTTTCCTAAACGGTTGCTTTCGCGTATTCTACGCGGAAAAAATGAATTTTTGAAACGATTCGTCCTAGCATCTATTTCCCTAATCTTTCTGGCAGTATCAGAACGGCCCGTATAACAGAGGGGTCGCATTATATCGGTTACATCATCTGAAAACGTAATTTCTCTGAACTTATTTAATAAATTTATCGTTTGAATTTTTCTTCTATCTTCTAATGATTCCCATCCCGCTTCCTGTAACATCTGAGTGACATTCGCTGTTTTATCGTAGCAATTCTTTACAAATCGTATCGCCTTCCGTTGTACTTTTTCTAAATCCCGAATATGACATTTCTCGGCGGGGTCCCATACACTACATGCATACTCAAGGTGATGCCTAACTAACGCTAAGTAACATCGCTCGCGAACTTCTTCTTCACTCCTACCGACTATTCTTTTGACGAAGACGAGTTTCTTAAGTGCTTTTCCACATATATTTTGAGGTGGGCACTCCATGATAGATTATTCGTGAGGGTTACTCCAAGATACTTTACTGATTCTACTGTCATTAGGTTTACCCCTCGGAGGCTATAAGAATAATCATTTATTATAGATTTCCTTTCGAAGAAGTTAACTACCTAACTTTTCTACATTAAGCCCTAATTGCCAATCATCGCACCAGTTCATAATTCTATCTAAGTCTTTCGAAAGGGTTAATCTATCCTCTGAACTAACTATTTCCCTGTAAATGACTGTGTCGTCTGCGAATATCCTAACATTGTTAAATTGCATCAACTAATTAATGCATTTGTTTTCTACAATTCGCCTCACTCTTCCTAGGCAAATATGCTTAAGGGAGCTTTGATAACTACTCACGAGTTTCACTCTTTCCTTTATCCCTCCGTACATCTTATCACCTCGTCTCTTGTTTATTTTCGGTGACGACCCCTCTAGTCAGCGCTGGAATTTTTAAATGAGTTCCAATCGTATTGGCATTCACACATAGGATTTGTTTTCATACTAAGCTTGGCACCAAATAATCTGATCCAAGATCTGTGGGAATATAGGAGATAAAAGCAGTGCTGATTCGGATTCCCAGGGTAACCTCTTCCCCACCTTCTTGACTCAGTCATTGCTTATGAAGGGTGTGAATGAAAAATATCTCGAGAAAGCAATTTGAAATGAATTAAGATTATCTAAAGACACACCATTTTTTTCGACGATTATTGAGCAGTGATTTCCCACATTTCATATAAGTGGACACAGTTTCATTATGATGTACAAATCAATAAAATTATGTTTTTACTCGAAAATAACGCGCCATCGTAAATAATGGGCACCCCGAAATTCGAGCGCCATACATTGAAAAATTATCACGCCTGTCGCTGCATCTTATACGTCTGTCTTGTCGGGCTTCGTCCCTCACGTCAATTGACGATTCCGAGATATGCCTCCTGCAAGACAAGTATGGTACTTGTTAAAACGATACTTCAGAAATGACCACTCGCTATTTTGGGCGTAACTTCCTATCCTTTCTGCAGAGAGACGGACAACGGCCAAAAAATCACTCGCTATAACGCAACACTCGTTATATGCCGTACTCGTTATAACGGACTTCTACTGTATATCTTTATAAATTATTTACATTAACCATCAACCAAAATGTAGGTAAGATCTATGAAATAAATTGAAACCTTTATTTTTCACTTCTCATTTTAACTTTGAATTTTCAATATAAAAGTGCTATGATATTCATCTCAATGTTTCTGTTTCCTTAAAATAATATCGCAATTAACTCTATTTACTCTACTTGAAAGAGCATGTCTAAGTAACAACTTTATTTTAATCATTCTACTTAAAAATTAGAACGGCGCCTAGGGATGGATCTTTAAAAAACCTCACTTAACTACCATTAACCAAAATTTCCATCCATTTTTTTCTTTTGATGGCCGTCCCGATATGATGCCGACATGAAAATAGTGTTGCCGATCTGCTTGCAGTATGCAAGCAACATTTTACTCGTATAATAGATAGACGCTTCTCCGGATATACCTATAAGTTATATATAGGGGATCAAAAGTCTAACCATGTTCCACAAGTGTCACCGACTTGAAATTTTTACGACGTATTGGCCATAACGTGTAACCTCCAGAAAAAATCCGACATTGAACCTCGGTGTCATGGGTTCGATTCCAGAAGGCCCCAAAGTCGCGATTTTGTCCATAAGAATACATGGCGGGGATTTTCGAAAATTTTTTTGAGGCACTTCCCGGAAAAAGAGAGATTTGAAATTCAAGGGATCGCTAGATGCCATGCATATCTAAAGGAAACCATAAAGACATCTACGAATATTATCCTTGGTTCGATGCTAGGTCGGGGCAAAAATCGGCCGTTTAAAATGCATTGTGGCGATTTTTAAGATTTTTTTTGGACCCTTTTCCGATGGCATAGAAACTTGAAATTCGGCATGAGGTTAGATATTATAAAAATATATCATAATCGAATTTTACATATTCGCTGCTGGTCCTTAGATCGATCCCAGAGGGCCATTTGCACTTCTCAATGCATTTCTTACGGAGATAACGGAAACAAAATTTAGGTACTTCCCGGAAAAATATCGACTTCAAACTTTGCATGATACAAGAGCAACTCTTTATAAATCAAACTGTGCATTCTCAGCCTTCAACATGTCCTGGGTTCGACACCAGGTGTCTCTGCAATCAGTAAGTGATCTGATTTTTAAGAATTATTTTGAACCCATTTCCAATAATATAGAAACTTGAAATTCGGCATATAGATAGAGATTATAGATATATTTCAAAAACAGGCTTTATATTTCCAAGATCGTCCTTGGTTCGAATCCAGAGAGTCATTTACATTTGTGAAAAGTAGAACGTCGTTTGAGGCAGTTTCAGTCAATATTTCTCCTTGAATTTTCACATAGTTAGGGATGGTGATCTTCTGTTGTGCTGCATAGTAAGTTCACCAGGAAGTCCCGGGCTCGATGCCAGACGATTAAATTGAAGCAAATTCTAAGAATATTTTCAATCGTTTTTTTTTTCTTTTGAGGACCGTCCCGATATGATGCCGATATGAAATTAGTGTTGTCGATCTGCTTGCAGTATGCAAGCTACATTTTACTCGTATCCCTATATATATGAATGAATCCGGAGAAGCATCTATATATCGTACGCGAAACCTTGTATAATGAGAACTGAATTAGAAATAGGTTGGAAGGTAATCAGATTGTCGACCAAGGTTAGAGAGAGGATGAGGAATTTAATTAAAACGGCACTTGGGTTAGATAAAAATGTGAAAAAGAGTTTGAATTCGTAAATTGGTTGCAATATAATAATAGGAGGGGGTGTGTGAATGGTGAAACTCAGAGGAAGAAGGCATTGGATACAGAATTCGTAGAAACTTAATGAAGATAGGAGAAGGGAAGAGAAATGTAAAGCAAAATGAAGGAGAAATCAATGAAAATGATTTTCTTTTGTTTTTAGTTATTTTTTGATGATTCAAAGAAACCATCTAAACATTTTCATACCCCACATTTGGAAATTCTATCACATTCGTAATTTTGTATAACAATGCAATATAAATTAAAATAGAACGTTGAAACTATAAATACTTTCCTAACACTGAAGGGTTTGAAGGAATGTAGATTGCTGTCCGCGTTACGCAGATTCCGCCTTGCAGATGGCCTTTCCTGCGAAAAGCCCTGCGTATCTGAATTAATAATATGATTTTTTCGCTTTATACAGGTTCTGTCTTAGAGAGGGTTTTACTGTGTAATCAAAATGTAATTTGATTATAAATGCTAGGATTATGGTAAAAGACGATGCCAAATACTCGGAAGAAATTGCTAACTTGCCTGCAATGCGCACCATCAACCACAACCACAGCGACCCCAAGTCAGGTGAGGTCCACGTCCCGACCGAAATAAAGTTGCATAGCTTTAAATTATTTATTTTGTTAATTAAGCAAAATAAATACAATTATTATCTAAAAATATTTGGTCGAATTTTGCATTTATTCTAATTACCCAATATTGCAATCTATAATATAAAATAGAGTGTGGGTGTGTGTGTGTGTGTGGATGGGTGTGTGTGTATGTATGTTCGCTAAAAACTCGAGAACTGAGAGTCGCAAGACTTTGAAATTTTCTACATTATTAAAAGTCGACCCCGCGCAGAGTATAGGCTACTTTTTATTTCCCTAAGGTCCACGGTTCGAACCCAGACGGGTCAAAACCTTTCCATAAGAAAAACACATACAGGTCAGTTTTTTCGTAGCAGGGTTCATTTCTTTTTCAAAATTAAATTATAAATTATGGTCCTAGAAAGTTGAATCAAGCACCAAAAGAAAGAAAATAAATTAAAAATTCTTATTATGGTCGTGGAAAATCGTTTTCGATTCGAAATTGCGCACAATTAAATAAAGTACGTGAACATTTTATCGAAATTTTGAGGTCGTAAACAACCCATCCCCCTGACGATCAAGGCGATTGTTGATTTCGAGCTCATGCGTAATTCCGTAAGAAGATATGGAAAATGAATGCCCAGAAACAATTAATGCTATAAGATATCTATTATATATAATTCCTTCTCTGGATTCATTCATATATACAGATACCCAGATAGATACCCAGATAGATACCCAGATAGGATACTAATTCACAGGCTAAAACGCAAGCGTCATTGATTTGAAACTTTTACAGCGTATAGGCCCTAACGTGAAACACACAGGAGGAGGGCGACTTTGAACCTCAGTGTCATGGGTTCGATGCCAGAAGGCCCAAAAATCCTGATTTTTCCCATTTAAAGGTATTGCTTTGATTTTCGGAAATTTATAAAAAATACTTTCCGGATATGTAGAGAATCAAAATTGAAGGAGCTTACAGATATGGACATTATCTATCGATACATTAAATGACTTTAACAGAAAATTTCCAGGGTTTGATGCTAGGACGATGCGAAAATCTTCCATTTAAGATATATGGGGGTAGTTTTTCATTATTTTTTGATGCATTTATCGAAACGATAGGAAGTTCTCTCTTTGCTGGAAGATGTATATTAAAACTTGGTTTAAGAAAAAAAATTTGATAACACCCATCTGGGTTCCCTTCCTTCTGGGTTCGATTCCAGAGTACATTAAAATTTCTCACATAAGGAATATATGTGAAAAGCAGGACGTCGGCGTCGTTTTAGGCAGTTGCAGCCAATATTTCTGCTTGAATTTTCACACATAGTTAGAGATGGTGATCTCCTATTGTGCTGCATAGTAAGTATAACCAGGAAGACCCGGGTTCGAAGCCGGGTGGTAAGTAAGCCCATTTAAAATACATTGGGTTAGATTTTCATTATTTTTTTCATGCACTTATTGAAATGATAGGAAGTTCTTGCTTAGATAAAAGATGCATATTAAGACTTGGTTTAAGAAAAAAAATTAGATATGACCATACTGTTCCTGGGTTCGATGCCAGAGCACATTACAATTTCTCACATAAGCATTATATGTGAAAAGTAGGAAGTCGTTTGAGGAAGTTACAGCAAATATTTCTGCTTGAATTTTCACACATAGTTAGAGATGGTGATCTCCTATTGAGCTGCATAGGAAGTATTGCCAGGAAGACCTGGGTTCGATACCGGGCGTTAAATTCATATCCCATATAAAACACATTGGGGTAGTTTTTCATTATTTTTTTCATGCACATATCGAAACGATAGGAAGCTCTTGCTTAGACAGAAGTTGTATATTAAAACTCGGTTTAAAAAAAGAAATTAGATATGGCCATGCTGTGCCTGGGTTCGATGCCAGAGAACATTAATATTTCTCCCATAAGGAATTTAAAGGAAACGTAGGACGTCGTTTGAGGCAGTTGCAGCCAGTAGTTTTGCCTGAGTTTTCATACATAGAGATGGTGATCTTCTGTTGTTTAGTATTAGTGTACAAGTCAGTTCCATCATACACTTACTTACTGCAAAGAATGTTCTTCCTTGGTTTTGAGTGATATATTGTTTATATATTTGTGTTTAATCATCGTTTCGGAGAAACATTTTCCCTTTCAGAAAATGTCTCCTAAAAGGTGGTGCTGCTTATCCTAATGTGATCATCAAATATATTTCATAATCTTTAAATCATATTGTCTTCATAGAATGAAGTGTTCATTCAAAGGATAAGAGATTAAATCTTTAGGTGTTTTTGTAGACTTAATTATAATTTTATTTACTTTGTTCATTGGTTTGGAAAAAATTATAGCTTGGAATCAGCTATAAGACTCGGCTTAAGAAAAAATATATATAAGACTATGCTATTCCTGAGTTCGATGCCAGAGCACATTCAAATTTCTAATTTCAAAGTAGGATGTCGTTTGAGGTAGTTGCAACAAATATTTTTGCTTGAGTTTTCATATATAGTTAGAGATGGTGATCTTCTGTTGTTTAGTATTTAGGTACAAGTCAGCTCCATAACACACTTATTTCTGCAAAGAATGTTCTTCGTTGGTTCACACACACACACACACACACACGCTCTATTTTATATTATAGATATAGAATATATATCTATTATTTTTGTTTAACCATCGTTTCCGAGAACCATTTTTCCCTTTTAGAAAATGTCTCCTAAAAGGTGGTGCTGCTTATCCTAATGTGATCATCGAATATATTTTATAATCTTTAAATCATTTTTGTCATCATAGAAGAGAGTGTTTATTCAATGGATATGAGATGAAATCTTTAGGTGACTTTGTAGACCTAATTATAATTTCATTTACTTTGTTCATTGGTTTGGAAAAAATTATAGCCTGGAATCAGCTATCTACCTAAACTTATGAGGCAAGTGTTACGATCAAGACTGTACCAAGAGTAGTTATCAATTTGGATTTCCCCGTTGAGAATCAAAGGGCACTTCTGCTAGTCTATAATATAAAATAGAGTGTGGGTGTGTATGTGGGTGAGTGTATGTATGTTCGCTAAAAACTCAAGAACCGAGAGTCGCACAACTTTAAAATTTTCTACATTAATAAAAGTCGACCCCGCGCAGAGTATAGGCTACTTTGTATTTCCCTAAAGTCCTCGGTTCGAACCCAGACGGGTCAAAACCTTTCCATAAGAAATACACGTAGAGGTCAGTTTTTTTGTAGCAGGGTTAATTTCTTTTGCAAAATTAAATTAGAAATAATGGTCCCAGAAAGTCGAAACAAGTACCAAAAGAAGGAGAACAGAATTAAAATTCTTATTTTGGTCGTAAAATATCGTTTTTCGATTCGAAATTGCGAACAGTGTGATAAAAAACGTGAATATTTTATTTATATCAGCGTGATTGTTTACCGTAAAATTTTAAGTTTAATCGTAGTGTCCGTTTCGAATTTCATTTAAGTGATAGTGTTTGTGTTAATGATTGTGTTCAGTGCTTATGTGGTGTTTCAGTTACTTTCCGTAAAAATATTCATCGGTTGTTTTCACAGTAATATTTATTTCTATTATTTGCTTATGCGTTTCCATATTACCTTTGTGCATTTCTGAAAATTAATCCTTAAAGGTGGTGATGTTTATCCTAATTTTATCTTTGAATATGTTTTTATAATCTTTGAACGAATGATGTCATTATCGAAGAAATTGTTCATTTGAAAGATATGAGATTGAATATTAAGTCAAGGTGGCTTTGTAAACTTAAGTACAATTTTCATTTCTTGATTTATTGGTTTGGAAATATAAATCGAAATATCGTTCGCAGGCTCTATTTGATTCTTAATAATTTGAAAAATCAAATTATTAAGAATCATTGTTGTCAACCTGAGATAAGTTTGATAGAAATATTATTTGGAAATAAATATTAAGATGACCAAATTAATAGATTTCAACAACAGATTATGAGAGCGTAAGATATTGGGATTTACACGGAAAAGTTTTGTTTACGGTAATCTGTCCCATCGAACGAAGCTAAAATGATACATGTTAGATTATCTTCTTTTAGATAAAAGGATTACTGTATTTAATTCTTCTTCTATTCTCCCCGTTGAGAATCAACGGGCGCTTCAGCTAGTATATCATATAATAATGAATGAAAGGCTTAAGCAGCCTAATTGATAAGTGTTCAGCAATAAACCAGGAAAAACTGTGAAGATATACAAAAAGATCTTCTGAATACCAAAGCTACGCCCACCGATGCAAAGAAACGAACAAACACTTCCGTCCTTGAGACGCGCGTGCAATAAAAGAAAGGCTTTCACGTTTAGTAAGAGAACGACGGAGAGGCTTAGAAACTGCGTCTTGGGTTTCGACGGAGGAAAAAGTAAATGCAGGAGATTCTTCAAGAGCGCGTTACTTTCGCAGTAAGAAGATTTCGAGAGAAGACGGAGGGATATCGGAGGAGCGAATTACTTTCCCTGTCTTCTTAAAGGGCTTTTGTTCCTCATTACCTTTGAGATGGACGATTGCCTCGGATGAAAAACAAAAGGACGACTCCTGTAGACGATGAATGGCTTGATTCCGATTTCTCCCACGAAATTCGGGTTAACCCGTGATTAGTAAACCATCGAGGCGTATATTATAGATCACGGATTAAATGCACGTTCACAGATTTAGCTGTAGATAACAGCGATGCAAATCTTCCATACAAGCCTTTAAAGATACTAAAAAGTTTTCCCGATGAATTCCTTTCTACGGATTAATTTCCACTGAATCGAGTTGACGAGGCCTCTTTTAGATTGAATTGACCCTCGGAACTTCTTTTATTCCTTATAATTTATCTATTTGTTATATGTTCCTTATATCTTCGAATTATTTGGTATCCATTTTCTATTCAGTTTTGATTCATTCACTCTGCGATCTAAAAAATGATTTTACGTGACTTTCAAACTGAGGCCCTCTAGTTGAAAGTCACGTAAAAGTGACTCTACGTCAAATTTATAACGGAAAAATAAGACCGCTAAATTCACAAAGCGGCATAAGGTAATTCCGGGTGAGACGCCCCAGTCGTAGTATTTTTTAAGGGAAACCACAAGATTGCTCTGCTGACGGTATTCGTCAGTCAGTTGGAATGCACCTGTTCATTGGCAAGAGTTTCACGGCAATTCATTCTTTTTACGCAGTTTTAAAACATAATTTCAAGTAGGTACTGTTTTTTCCGCCCTGATAGAGTATAATGTTTCTGGTTGGCATCGGTTTAAATGTTTGAATGTTTTGAATTAATGGGCGAAAACTCGTAGCTATAGGTTCGTCTAATATCCACGTGCAGTGACTGGCCATCAAGTGTAGCTCCACTGGCTGTAAGGGCATCTCTCCCGTACTGAAAGGATATACCTCTTCTCGGGATAAATGCCCCAGTGCTATCTTTAGGTACAAGTGCCCTATTAGTATCAATTTAACTTTAAGGTGATACTGATTAAGGCTTTTTTTCAATAAAACGTTTGTAATCTACATTTTAATTTCAATTCAAATTTAAATCCATGGTTGAATGCATTTTATGCACGATCAAAAGAGGACGTATTGTAAGCACTATGGCGGAGCGTTTTGACACTTTTTTCCGATCGAACTTTAATACCTGGCAAAAGTGGCTCACTTACACAGACATTATAAACATAGATTTTTTTTCGAAATCTTCTGTGAGGAAAGAAATATCTTCTGTGAGGATTTTTCCCCGCAGTTTAGAAATTTCGACAAAAACATCAAAATTGTAAAATTTTTTTGGTTAAAGCGACAATATTTTTAGTAAAAAGATGTCACTTGCAAAAAAACTGATGACCAAGCCTCAGTAAGCTATTTATCTACATCTACATCTACATTAATACCCTACAAGCCGCCTTTCGGCGTGTGGCAGGGGGTGTAAACACCAGTTGAATCTATACTACTTCCTTAATCGGTTATTGTCGCGTATCGTTTGCGGAAAGAATGAATTTTTAAAACGATTCGTCCTAGCATCTATTTCTCTTAACTTACGGTCATTATCGGATCGACCGAGGTAGCAGGGGGGGTTGCATGATACCGATTGTATCTTCGGAAAATGTAGTTTCCCTGAATTTATTAAGCAATCGCAGCCTAGCTTCCAATCTCCTTTCTTTTAAGGATTCCCAACCTATGTCTGAGAGCATTTTTATATAACAAAACGAACCGCTTTACGCTGCACTTTCTCGAGTTCGCGAGTACACGTTACATCCGCCGGATCCCATATACTTGCCGCATATTCCAGAAGGGCTCTGACCAAGGTAAAATAACATCGCTCTCTCACCTTTTCATCGCATTTACCGACAATGCGCTTTACAAAGCCAAGTCTTTTACTTGCTTTGCCGCAGATTTTTCGAATATGCGTGCTCCAATTTAAGTTATTAGTAATGTTGATCCCGAGATATTTAACTGAATCTACTACTTTGATACTAATTCCATTAATTTTGTATGGGTGATTTGGACGCATTTTTTTCTTTTCGAAGAAATTAACTACGGAGCATTTACTTACGTTAATATCTAATTCCCATTTTTCGCACCACCTTTGGATAAGGACTAAATCGTTTGAGAGGGATGTCCGGTCTTCCTCGTTTGTTATTTCCCTATATATAACCGAGTCATCCGCAAATATCCTCACATTACTAACTATCTCGTCACTCAAGTCATTGATATAAATAAGGAAAAGAAGAGGTCCAATTACACTGCCTTGAGGTACGCCAGAGGTAACTTTGACTCTACTTGAGCTAACGCCATCCAGTACAACTTGTTGTTCCCTCTCGTAGAGAAAATCCGTAACCCAGTCGACTACTTCCTTGTTAATGCCCGCTAGTTTTAGTTTGTAAATTAGTTTGTAGTGGGGGACTCTATCGAATGTTTTTTTGAAATCTAGGAAAATAGCGTCCACTTGCTTTTTACTCTCGGCAGACTTTAAGATATCGTGTACAAATAGAGCAAGTTGGGTTTCACATGATCGGGACTTTCGAAAACCATGCTGGTTTGCGTCGAGGAATTCATTTCTATCTAAAAATCCCATGAGTGAGCTTACGACGATATGTTCCATTACCTTTCCGGACAGCGAAGTTAATGATATGGGTCTATAATTTCCTGGGTCCTCCTTGAATCCGCTTTTGTAAACAGGAGTAATATTAGCTAATTTCCAATCGGATGGGACCCTACCTTCATTTATCGATTTACAAAATATAATTTTGAGATAAGGGGCAACGCTTTCTGCCAGTTCTTTAAGCACTCTTGCTGGAATGCCTTCTGGCCCTGGCGACTTATTTGGCTTAATTTTGCGTAATATTTTAACTATACCGTCGGTCGTAAAAGTTATACTTGGCATGGAATCCAGTATATTATCCTTAGGGAGGATCTCTATGTTACCATCTGATGTGAATACGCTTTGGTAAAATTCGTTTAGAATATTCGCTTTCCTCTTATTTTAAGCTTATATGCATCCAGAAGAGGCTGAGATGCCTCTTAATTGTTTTGGAGATGATACTTCTAAATATGTTTTAAAGTTAACTTATACGTTTAGTTAGATCCTAATTTCAAGTTAAATTTAATAATTTTGTCATATAACAAGCGCTTTCCAGATTAAATGCAGTTTAATCCAATCTGGATCTCTTTCACAGATCCAGAAAAAAATTAATATTTTAGGTAAAATTTATTTTTAAACAAAATTTGTTTATATACTATTCATAATCAATAAATGTTATATTATATCACGTAGTTTCATATTCTTATTATCACTTAAGTCATTGTTATTAAGCTATTTCCTTAGATGGGGCATCTCTCCCGGAATCACCATACATAGGATTTTTAAGCGACGGATGGAGACTAATGGATAAGGAATGGAACAGATCTTGAAATTAAATACGAAAATTAAGAGATACTTGGGCGTATCTGGAACGAAAACTAGTAACATGTTATTCAACCACTCGACATCTTGAGGCATCTCTTTCCAATCATCATAAAAGCATAAATACAAAGAGCTATTTCTCTTCTCAGCCGATCTTCCTTTGATTCATTCATAAAGGTCGGCTATAGAAAGAGAGAATCGTCAGCTAATTTATGGAGAGGCCATTCTTTTCCGTTTTTAGTTACTATCGACTTTAATGAGCACTTCCAGGAAAGAGCCAAAGCTAAAATCACACAGTCTCCTAAATCAAAACGGACGTAATTTTTCATCGACGTCTTTCACATTTCCGACAGAATCTTCTTATAAGTTGGGTCTATGCGATGGAGAATACGGCTGTGGTTATTTTCAAAAGCGTTGTCAAGTACATTGATATCTATCTCATTATCTACTAGACTGAGTATGAAAAAGTGCTAATAAAAATCACTTAGATACCTAGCATAATTCCAATGTTTTTGTATTATCTACTAAATCGGTGAATAATCTTAATTATTGGACTAAGTAAAAATAAGTAACATATAAATTTATTTAACTTATGATTTATTAAACAGGTAAAACAAAAAATCCCAAGACATAAATATGCTAAAAATACGCCGCTTTTCCAAAGTAATTAAAGTAAATACTCCCTAAAATGCATGCAATCAATATGCTGAATTGCTAAATTTTCATCAGAAACAAACGAAGACTTAAACTTATAAAAATATTTAATAGACTAATTATTACGTATTTAAGTATTTTAGAAACAAAAATAATGATCTTATTGATAGTTTGTCATAATTTAATTAATTTTTTGCCATAATCAAGCCACTCAACGGGTTTTCGTGTCAGAAGAATCCTTCTTCTTTGTTTATGTCAGAAAATTCAACTTTGATGCAAAAGGAAATGGTGGGTTCTTCAACATTATTAAATCTTTCCCTCTTTCTTAGATTGCCTCTCACCCAACGAACAGATATTGCACAGGCCTCGGTTGAATATTAAAGACTTTCTATTCTTTTCAGGGATCGTCAAAAATTTAATGGTCTTGTTCTTTTCTTGGCTCAGAGAAGACGATATCTCGTGAGTGTCTCTTTAAGTGGGAGACTTCCTCTCAACGCATCAAAGTTTGTTTTCCCTCCAATTTAGCAGATGGTGGAGCTCCTCTCTGAAGAGGGCACGACTGCGATGGGCGCCACTCGTCGATATTGCAGCCTTCTTAGGCTTGTCTTGGGGTCGTTTTTTAAGTAATAAAAATTAGTCCTTAACCTCTGAACAAGAGATCCTCAAAGAGTAAAATAATCTTAACCTAAACCCCAAACCGGCATCTATCCGTCTTCACGCTCACAAATAAGATCCCTAAAACATTTTTCTCTCACTTAATGATACGTAAATGTCCTCATTAACGTGCTGGATGAAAGTGTTCCTTCGCCGTAATTGCGAAGGAATTCTGTCACAAGGAAGGAAGGCAAAAAACAAATGAGAGATTTTCTCTGAGAAAGGAAAAAAAGAAACTCCGCAAACCGAAAAATGTCTGAATCGGAAAAAGTTTCATTTATCAATTTAAAAAGTAATCTAACAAAATGTTTTTTACAAATTTAATCAAAGAATTCTAACGGTAATAGAGATTCTAATTATATGACCGTAAATATGAATGTAGAGAGAAATTATAAGTGGATATGCTAATAGACAGAATCCGTATACAATCCATATTCGGAATAATACAGACACGTATTCTCAATATTATTTCCCAATTGATTAATGTTTCAATATCACCCGTCTAATTAAATCAGAATCTACTTCTTTTAGAGTTAGCATGACGCAGGGTTGGATTTTCGTCATGGGAGCTAGGCGAGTATCTAGTAATTCACACATAAGAAATCGTTGGTTTGAAAAATCGTAAGTTAGGAATAAATCTCAAACTCAAAATTTGACCGTAATAGTCAATGGACTCCGTATTGTGAAAGGAATGTGATTCGCAATTTTATCTACGGAGGATCAGGAAATCTACTCCCTTTTCTCACATTTATGTGTTATTTTGAATGGATAGAGTACTTTTATAAACTGCAGAGTAGAAAAATGATATTGGCATGTTGATGCTTCGATAAGTTATGACAAAGGCAGCTTTGCAAATCAGCATACATCAAGTAGAGTGACTGGAGAAACCATAAAAGCCTGCACTGAATAATTTAATTACAAGGCTGAGATCGACCGTAGTTTCACCTTTGATATCGTATCACTTAATATACTCCAGTAATCAAGAGTATTATTGGATGCTAAATTTATCCAGTTAAATGTTTCGTCGTATGTACAGTGGCGGAAAAAATTATCGCAACACTTTGCGCGCGCACCAGTGGCTTTCACAGAAACTATTTGGAATTCTGCTTTCTGTGACTGACTGGCAACACCGAGGAAAGCCTCGAAAAGCGGTAATATTTGAGTCGGAGCCTAGAACTTACACAAATTTCCTCTCTTTCGAACTCTTCTTAGAGCCTTCGCGCGAACTCTCCCCGAGTTCGTCGTGTTTATTTCGGCGTTTCTCTTTCACAGATAGTTATCGTATTTATAGAACGATAAGTTGAATATATATTTATTCCAATTTAAATCTTAAATGCAATAAAATACATAGACAATAATTGAAACTTAATTATTAATAATGTGAAGAATGCTATTCAGTTTTAATAATGCGTAGCAATAAGGAATAAGTGGGATTGGAGTAGGAATACGCGATGTGGTGATTCTCACCTTTAGAGAACGAGAATCTTGGAGTCTAGAGGAAAATGATGTTCTGCGAGATTATAGCGAGAACAGATGGCCTATAATGGTCTCTTTTCCTGGATAATTTGTGCGCTAATAAGGCGTTATTTTGTTAGTTTGGTTTCTCACTCCAACATACGTCTTACGGCTGCCTGCTGGATATTAATGTAAATGTAATTCTTCAAACGTCCAGTTCAAACATAGGATATTCATTATTTGTGATAAACATTCCGAGGAGGATTTTTGATTACAAGTCTTATATTTTCAATTCAGCAATTAGAATTCGAGAAGTCGTTAGAGCGATTACTGAGTTGCTAACTATGACGCAATGTAAAATTTGTATTTTGTCTACGGAACATAATTTTTCCCCAACTTAATCATGCAGACGAAGGAAATTCGTAATATAAATTTATATACACCATTTGTCACCTAGAATACATGAAATCATTGTCCGTCCGGAGTTAAAAGGAAAAATACCAATTCCAAAGTTAAAACAAACATGATTTCATAAAAACCGAACAATTTCTGCGCATATATCGGACTTGTCTTACATTTTGTAACAGGGAGTTCGGTGACCTTGGTCATTAGTCAATTGTGTTGCCTTCGCGCGGAGAAATTCACGTAGAAATGCATTAAGGCTTTGATAATTCGCGAGGAGAGTCTTTAACCACAAGTTGATCCCTTCAAAGTATTGCAGGCTCCAATACAAAACAAACGTTGAAATGCATTACCTCGCGCGGAAAAGCTTTAACCATATGTCGAGCACTTTCAAAGCAAGTATTGCAGGTGCAAGGTATATTTTTCCTTTTCAAGCCTATATCAGCTAGACTCAGGACCCTCATTTTACAGTCGCCCAGTAGAAACAATCCTCTGGCTAATTCAAAGCTCCTTCCTCACCATGGTGCTAAGGAAATTAGATGTTATTGCACTTGTAAAAATATTCCCAAATAATATTATCATATTAGCGTATTTTAGTAAACAAAGACTTCCTAATAAACAACCCAAGTTTTTAGTACTGATACGTATTTTATGAACGTCTGACTTTATAAAGTTAATTAACCAGGATTATGCTGCCATAATAAAATTATTAATAAGCTGGTAAAATGGACTTCTCAGTTTGTTGGGAAGTGTCATAAATATAACTAGTTGCTAATTAAGAGGTGATTTTGCAGCTGTCTGACACATGTTATTGGCATAGGAAGGGCACGAGCTCGAATTCCGCTTAAGTTAAATGAGTTTTTTATCTTAAACTTCTCTTGTTCGGGAAATGAACGAATGTAAGATATGATTTCCACATATATTTATACGCCCCTGTAATGAATATACATATTTGCCAGAGAGATGCAATTCATTATGGAAAAATAACCATTGGACATGAAAGATGCGATTCATCACCAATTGTCGGTCAAGAAAATGTTTCGTGTGTCAGTGAAAATTCCTCTTCTACCAAGGATTCGAGGTCGTTCGCTGAAAGACAATTCTTTTACTCATTTTCCACAATTAGAGGTATTTGACAGGGCCTCCTGATTTCCCGAAGCACGATGAACCTTCGACTTTCAGTGCAGAGGATTTTCGAAAGCCTATGCAACACTCGCAACAACAAACCGGTCGTAAGGCAAGGAGCTCAGGCTTACTTACTCAGACTTATTGGCGACTATTTCTTCATTTAGGTCTTCACGTCGATAGACGGACAACCAGCAGACCGCGCAAGCGAATCTTTTTCATTTTTACGCTTAAAAAAAAGCCTTGAGAACTATTGACATTCTTATGCATATTATTATTCATTGTTCGTCTACAACCAGGACAATTTGCTGGTTCACAGTTTCCAATTTTCTCGGCGGTAATTCCAAACCAATTATATAGATTTAGATTGAGATATATACCCCGCGAGCTGCCAGATGGGTATGGCAGGGGTTGTAATAACACCATCATCAACTAATCTACTCTATCAGCCTCTCTAATTGTCCGGGGAAAAAAGCGACCAAAAGTAATGTTTTGTGATTACTTCCCTGTAACGTTTTGTCGATGCTTCTCGGAGATCGCGATTAGGTCTTTAGTTGCACTAAAATTTCATTTACTTCGTCTTTAGGTTCTGAACCGATAAAGCTTTCGAAGAGCTTCCGTCGGTCTCACCTGGAGCGAATTCCAATAAAGAAGTGGTTAACTCTGTGTCTCGGAGGCTGAATCATATGGAGGAGAATGAAGGAGAATGGATATATTATTAATCATCCTATATTTTTATTAATTCCATTGTAGTTCTCGATTATTAATCATAGTGTATAAGTGCACACTGTTACCGAGTCTGAGAGAAATACCAATACATATAAATATTTTCCACTTGCTCTAAATTATGTTAAATAGTCTCCTTCTATTAAAAACATGAAAATTGAGTAACATTACGGGGATGGAAGTCTATGGCGGAGCTGACATTTTTTCATAATCATCTATGAGTAAGAATCTACGGATTCTATCGAATGTGGACATGAATATACAGATGATAATTAATGATTGCTTTGTCGCAGGGGCGCAGCCAGGATTTGTGTATGAGGGAGAGGGTTATAGACAGTAGAAAGAGTGAAAACATTTCTACATTTCAGGGCCGGTATATTCATGCACGCTACATGATAGAAGATATGTTAAATTCTTAAAAAACCTAAAATGCGTAGAAAACTAGGATATATTCACGGTTATGTGGCAAAATTAAAACCTTTTTGAGATTTTAGTTTGTAAAATGAATAATTGAATAATAATGGTGAATAATTATCCTCAATGATATTTGGATTTCCAGTTTTGATAGGGCCAATTCCTCTTACATTATCATTATTTCTCAAGGTGTAAGGTTTTTATCATTGTAAATATTAATTTCGGGTGCCTTTGAGTGTTTTTTTTTAAATCAAAGGAAGGTTAATTAAAAATTCCTTTAACAGTTATTGAATGTGAGAAGAAATAAATTAGTAGTAGTTATTTAGGAGATGATATTGAAACGTAAGTATTTTGGAGGTAGCACTTCAATTTGGACAACCCAGTTACTTTGATGGAAACCGAAGACCAATCGTAGCGGAGACGGATGAATTTTTCCTCTTAAATTATATGTTGTTTTATAAATACGATATATTCTGATTATTAAGTTAAAATGTCGACAGCACAGAAACACCATAAAAATATGTCTATGTAAGACCCCTTCAATCCGCCTTTCGGCGTGTGGCAGGGGAAACAGGCATCTTAACTCTATTTTCCTAATCAATTTCTTTCGCGTATCATGCGCGGAAAAAATGAATTCTTGATACGATTCCTTCTAGCATTTATTTCTCTAATCTTCCTCGCAGTATCAGAGCGGCCCACATCAACAGGAAGGTCGCATTATACCGATTGCATCATTTGAGAACCTAATTTTTCTGAATTTACTTAGTAAATTTATCCTTTGAATTAGTCTTCTATCTCTTAATGATTACCATCCCGCGTACTGCAACATCTGAGTAACACTCACCGTTTTATCATGGCAATTCTGTACAAATCGTATCGTGTACAACCAATCAAGCAAATGCCGTACACGAACTGTAATACAAAAGTTATAATCAGTGTAATCGCGAAACAGTATTTTCTCGTTTGGCTAGGTTGAATAAGAGGAATATGAGTTTTTTTCTTTGAAACACGATGAGCATCCCCTCAACGATCTACTAGTTAATCTTTGCATTCTATTCACTTTTCCTATCGCATCTCCAATATGTTCTTTCAAAGATAAACTACAGCTAAACGTGACACTTAGATATTTTGTGTGGCACACTAACACTAAGGGTTGTCGCGAAATTTGTTGCTGCGTGGAAATAACGTTTTTGGATGATATCTAACATCCTTACGCTTTATATACATCATTCACAAAAAACTCTAGGTGCGTCTTACAAGATTTATCTTTATGGAATCCGTGTTGGATCCGAATGATTCCTATCTTTATGGTAAGAAACTGAATAATAGAGCTTGCTATAATATGCTCCATTATTTTGCAGAAATTCGAAGTTAACGAAAATTACCCATAATAATCTGATCATTCTTAGGCCCCAGTGACGTTTAATTTCTTCCACGACATTGGGACAGTACCCTCATTAATTGATTTCTGATAGAATTTCCTATCGGTGGGATCCAATGTGCGAAATTACCTAAGCTGTCGAAGCACTTTTAACAATACTACTACTACTACAATTTCCTATCAATCTGTTGCAGTGAATTTCCACTAGCATCAACTTATATCTCTATGGAAATCATCTCCGAATCAATGCGCGAAGTAAAATCGTTAACTCGACCATCATCTTATTATAAACATTTCTGGAAGTAAGTATTAAGTAAGTTAGCTATTTCTGCCGATTTATTTAAGGCAATTCCCTCTTCGCTGATAAAGCTAGACATAGAAAACTGACCACCACGAGTCTCTCACACTTATGACCAAAATTCTTTCTAATCGCCAACTAGTGATTTTAACAGGGTTCGAGATCTATATTCCTGGTATTCTTTTCGTGATCCTTCCTCAAATAGCTTTTGCACTTCTCTATAGTTTTGATCACCAAGCTCATGGATCTCACCGCACGGTTTAAGTTTTCTCAATCGCAAGTGAATGACTCCTATGCAACGATTCAAACTTCTTCCTCGTCTCACCTACTGTTTAGACGGAACATATTAAACTAAATCTACTTTGATTATCCGTAGAAACTCTACCAAACTATCGTTTACTGTATTTTCACCCGAAAAGCGTAAAAAATTATCCAAGCCTTCGTTCAAATAAAACCTTAAACTCAGAAATAATTGCTTTGCGAATTACATACACTTGCCTCACCGGCTTAAGAGATCTAACCGCTACTACTTTCATGCCTGCCATTATGACATCATGGTCTGACTGTACCGTCAACTACAGCGAGGCTAGTTATTATTTGTGGTTGGGAAGTGGCTAGTAAATCTAAATTGATACCTTGCCTCGCACGATTCGTTCGAGTTTTAGTCATATTTACCTTATCTAAAGCATGCAACGAAAAAGTATGATGTATTTCGTGAATTTTTTTCCCACTGCTAGTGCTGGAGAATTTTAGATTATCCCAATGAATATTGGTTAGGTAAAAATCTCTTCCTACGGCGATGATTGGATCTTTTATTTTCTCGAAATTTTTATGTAAGGCCTCGGATAAATCAACAATACAACCTATTTTTTCATCGGGAGGACTACACAAAGAACAAACATTAATCTTACTTCCGTTTTGTCTTTGAATCGAGCACCAAATGATTTCGCTCCTGCTATTTTCTACTAATTCATCGCGCTTACTAATTAAATGAGTCCATACTGCTATAAAACCTCTACCGCTAGATTTACATAGTCATATTTTCAGTATATCACATAATTGGGGGAAATATCTCACTTTGAGTAATATCCTCGCGTAACCAAATCTTTCTAGAATGATTTCCGCGCAAGTTCTCATCGTAATGTTAAAGATTTCCACCTGTTTATTACGTAAGCTCTTGCAATTTACTATTATTATTTTTAGATCTCTCAGTTCGCACATTAAAACATGGTTTTCTTTTTCGAATAACCTTTATCTTTTTTTTAAGTGAATTTTTCTTTTTCACCATTGCAATTTTTTTATGTTTTGGGGTTAAGCTCATGCCCACCCTTTTGCTTATTTAAGTGGGCGTTAGTAACTATTTCTACTGCTAAATTAAAGAATAACTTTGTCTGCGTATATTCGCTCTATTCTCTATTCTATTCGCATCTAAACCGCAAAACAACGTAGCAAACGACATTTAAACTACGGTCTTCATGGAGGGAGAGGGGTTGGGAGTGTTTCGGAAGAGTCCGTAAAGTGCACACAAATTTTAGTAAAATCAGCGAACAATAGCTGAGTATGGTGTCTAATATATGGATCTAAGTAACCTTGAGAAGTATTTTAACATACGGAAATCAAGATGATCAAATTGGAAGCGGAAAATTTTATTCATCGCTACGGAGAAAGCAGAGAAGTGAATACCGGCCTCTTGGAAACTTAATACAAGTTTAGATTATGCTGCCACAAGTATTTTCGTAAGTGTGGCCCGTTCTACAGTGTAAAATCTGTGGGGCACCTGTAATTCGTCGAAAGTGTGTGATTATGTTTACACTACGAGGCGAGTACGGAACATCTAATGATTGATTATCGGACATTCGAATCATCATTTTTTATTTGCATTAAAGATTCCAATTGTTGGTATAATTTCGATTGCATTCTAGCTCATTAATCAAATATATTACAGCTCTGGATAAATTAAATTGAAATTAACTGTTGTAGAGTAATACACTCACTGAAGAGGAAAATCGTAATAGTGGTGTGATGAATGACTGTAACATCAATAGAGATGTGGTACCGTTGCAATTTATTATATTTTTTCAGTCAGTATGGTTAAAGTGCATTGATGTCTCATGAGAAACACCATTTGTTATTACACAAATATTACTCCCTATTACATATAGCCTGATAGAGCTGAAAGTTGTTTATTACCGATTCCACTATTTAAAAGTTAATAATAGTGATGACAATTCCTGTCAAAACGTTAATTGCTAAAAAGCTCATGGAAAAGTTGAACTCCTTCAACACACGGATTAGATTGGATTCATCGAAGGGATATTTTTAAAACCTTAAGCAGTGGAAAACTACACTGCTCGAGAGAAAATAGAAAGGTAAGAATAGGACGCATCTTAGTGGTTTCTAAATTCGAATTTTTAAGTGTTGAATTCTCTTTGCAAGAATTCAATTCCATCACAATTCTAGTATTTAGACCTTTAATTCTCGAAATAATACCTCAAAATGTTCATTTTAACGTCTGATATTTCGCTATCAAACAATCTTGTTTGTTACTATCTCCCAGTGTATTATATTGACATTCTACATAACTATTTTTATCACAACTGACTTTGAATAATAAATGGCAAAAAATGAAGACAATGAGGCAAAGGCACTACTTGGAAATCTCGCGAAGGTGAGTCTTAAATTTCTGCATATAAAAACGAAACTAAAAGTCTATTTTCCATTCGTATGGACTTTGAATATTCCCGGTTTTACTACCTCTATACAGAGTTGCCGAATTGTCGGAGTTAGAGTGATTTCAGTTAGTTTCCACGTAATCCGCGCTCTGACGCCAACTGGTGTTGCGATAATTGTTTCCCCCACTGTACTATCAATTTAATGACCTCGTTAAATCAAATCGCCTAAAGTATCGATAGTAGTAGTAGTATCGGCGGCACTCTGAGAGTACGAATACATATACTGGAAAAAAGAGAGAGACGTAAAAGTTAAAAAGGGAATGTGTAGACATATCTATTATATATATAATACAGAAAGAGATTTTTGTTGTCATATCCTGGGATTCCCATTTTTTAACGGTTACAAATATAAAAATCAATCAAGTTTCAACAAGTCACAGGGAACAATTCACAGCCACTCAAAGTCCGCCCCTGGTGAACGCAACCGCCTCTTCGACCTAACGAGAGAGTGACTGTGTTTTTTATTCTTTTATAAACATAGCTAGCAGAGGCAAGCTTTTACGCTGTCCCCACCGCTGAAATGTGTACCTTAAAATTGGAAATAAATTTGGCAAGAACTTGTTTCGCGTGCCAGAAACAAGTGATCGACGTGTCGGCATGCGTGCCAAGGATTTGTCCATCTCCAGGGCCTCGAACCTTCTAAGCCCTCTCCTGAAGCTCTTTCAAAATGAAACAGCACGACCACCGTTTTAGCGATATCATCAGCAGAAAGACATAATGGTAATACGATAAACATAAAATCTCAGCTTACGCTAAACTTATGTATGGATGTCTTGGGCGCGAAAAAACAAATCCCGCTAAAGCAGGAGTTAGGAACCTTCTTTTATCGGAAAGCCACATTTAGTAATCAGTAGCATGAGACAGACCGCATGCGTAACCATTAGGCTAGACCACCTTTAACCCTTAACCAGTGACGTGCAATGTTTGTCACACTACCAGTGACGTGCGGTCTGGGAGACCGCAATTTTTTTAATATCTTTAAAGTTACTAAATGACACATTTAACAAAGTTTAAAAGCCTTAATAAACTAATCAGTTATTCAATAATTTGAATTCAAATTTAATTTTATGTTAATATGAACAAAATTCCAATTATTAATCATTTTACGAAGATAGTCCAAAATTTGAATGAAAAAAAACATATCCTATCAAAATAATGCCGTATATTAAAAATCAGGTGCCTATTTTTTTAGCAAAGCCTTTAATGTATTTTTGAGATGATGATTGATAAAACGTTCTTGAAAAATATTTCATTTATTGTGTTTTTCATGGATTCTGCAAACGTTCGATATTACATTTTTCGTGAAAAATGTCCTACCCCTCCATAGAAGCACAGCTCTTGCAAATTTTTTTTGTTCATTATAAAAAAACTGGTTGTCTACATTTGGACCAACAGAAGGAGGTTTTTCGTTTTTTTCATGGAGGGCAACGTCGGCAAGTCTTCCGCTTCTCTAGTTTATCTTCGAAATTTTGAGGTTTTTCAACTGTTAGGTTCAGAATTCGGCCTATATTGGCTCTTAATTGTGTGGGAATCTTGCTGTTTGACATTATCCTCTTTAATTGTGGCCCTACTAACTCCGCTGCAATGCATTTAATAAAATCGTACCTATTCAGATACTTCTTGTCTTTTAGAGACTGCTGGAACACAAAAGAATTCACCAATGAAATGTCTAAAATCCTAAGAAACACTGCCATTGGCCATCTCCCTACGGGATGTATATTTTAAATCGGCACCGACCCCTGAAGGCAATTAACATTTCGTCAATACAAGTTGTTGTGCCCAGTGAATAGCAACAAGAGAATTTTTTACGAAACGATTTAACAAATCAGAAATTGGTGCAACTGGGTCACTTTCGTACCGGACGATTTGGTATTCATGGTTATCAAACCGAAGACATAAAAGGAGAACAGCAAATCGTTGTCCGGACATTACTAAACGAAAAATTTCCTTTCCCATGCCATCTGCAGCAAAATTACTACTGATATCTTCATCGTTAGATTTAAATATTGCCGAATATATTAATAACCCAAGTAAAGCTCTTAATTCAACATAATCTAAATCTTGGATTTCTGGCCTACTCTGGTATACTTTTCTCATAACTTCTGAAGTTTGCCATTTTTCCAACACAAAATAAATTTATTATATCGTCGTCAAAAATAAGCGACCAAAAATGGAGAGGTTGCAGTTCCCTATCTAGAGGTATAACAGATTGCTTCAAACCTGGTTTTTCCGCTACAATGTTATGCAGACGAGTGTAAAAGTTTCGTTTTGGCTCTTTAGAACTCCTTTTATAGAGATTTTTTCCAAAATAATATCCAACTTTCTTAGAAATCTGATTCACTGAGACACTTACTTCCTCATCATCGTCTTCTTCATTCGCGTCGGAATCCGTTTTGTGATAACTAACAATAATATTATCCTCCTCAATCTCACTTTCCACTTCACTCTCATCTTCCCTCAAGTATTCCATAACTTGCTGCTCAAAATCAGGAGCGTCCTGTCGTAGTATTCGAGAGGGACCGGGTTTATCACTCATACTTGTAGTCTTTGACGAGTACTTATGTCGCTGTGAAAATTGAGAAAATATCATCAGTAGATATTAGTAGATTACTTGTACAGGAAAATATTATGATTCCACGGAATAGCGCAGGAAGAAATTTACCTGACGAATGACAATGATGATCACAAGGCAATTATGTAAATATTGCACCGGGAAGACAACGTTATTCAAGAACAGTAGAAAATTTTCCTCCGTTCTAGCTCCGTATATGATGATCGCTCACCAACAGATAATAAGTTAGCTGATCTTATTTTCCCAAGCAATTGGTTTTCCTGCCGCCATATTTGCAAATTATTTTACAACAAAGATATATTTTAGAAAGAAACGAACTTACTGAAAAAATATAACTCACATGATTCGTCTTTCAAAAGATCCGTGTATGCGATCCGTGTAGCAAGATGATTACTTGGCAACGAATAGAGCGAAACTAAACAAAGCAGTTTGGGGAAAATCCGAGAAATACGTTTACTTTCACATCTGGTCATGTACTGCTCGAACATTTGCCTCGGGTTTTCCCCAGGATCACTCCACCCTTTCCATTGGGGGTCCATATTCCGCTGACAACATGCTTCACTAAAGGGCATTCATCCCAGGCACAAATGAGTAGTAGCAATAAAGAGAAATTCTCGCAGGATTTGGTTATTCTGAGTTTGCCGCCACTTCGGTCGCATCCGTAGTAAGTGACATTCTAGTGTCAGAATCACAGCGAAATATAAAGACGAAAAATTCGGTTCCATACACATAAGGTGTTTTAATGCAAGTATGATTTAATATTTTTCTAAAAAGATTTTAATTGTTGAAGTTGATAAAATACAATAACCAAAACAATCAGTATTCTTGAGGACGACCTCAACATTAGCTTACTATCATAAAATCCATATATTTTGCCTAATTTATGCTTTTCAAATAGTAATAACAAAAATATGTGAAAATAATAAACAAATGTAATAAATAAAGTTGAATTTTGTAAGCCTCCGTAATAATATTCACCCATATTACGAATTGAGTTTTCCCGAATTAGTGACGTGCGGTCTCTCAGACCGCGCATGAAATTAAATCGCAACTTAATAGAAATACAAGTAAGATAAATGAAATTCGAAGAATTCTATATACTACGTAAAGGTATCTAGGAAGGTACCATAAATAACAGATTTGTTAAAAATCGAATAATTTTTTTATTCACAATAAAAAAATCGCTGCGGTCTCTCAGATCGCACGTCACTGGTTAAGGGTTAAGGCTCGTGTTGTTTGCATTCGAATGGTTTAGCATTGGATGCGATAAAACGGAATCTTTCACTCTCTAAGAATAAGAACATGTTCCGATTTATCACTTGGAGTCATTCGGATGATTAGAAAACAAAATTATTTGAATAGAAGTATTTGTTTAGGGAATTGACTAAAAGATCACCATGAGCGCCCAAAAAACTCATACACCTGAAGGTCGTTGGTTCCACACCTATGAATTAAGTTGTGATTTTTTCTAACTGCACTTTTTTATTTTTAAGTTGTGAGAGAAATAAAGGTTAGCTACCGATAAGAGAAATGACTTCGCCGTATTAAACATATCATCTAAAATACTATAATGTCATCTATATGTAAAATACTATAATTTAATATCTGCTCGTCGTATAGAATAGCTGGTAAATATAAAAGAAACGTGATTATTTCCACAAACAACTTTTGTAGGTGTGAGACCGTTGAAACAAAATAACTGATAATGAACATTTTACGTAAATTTCATCATGCAAAGATGCGGCACGTACACGAAGTTAAGAGTAACATGAGCCATGCTTTCTCAGAAAATATTGTGTTTCAGTTGGTTCTTTACTATCAGGATAATTATTTCCTGATTATTTTAAAGGAATAGTGAATTCTTATCGGTAGCAGCATGAGAAGCCGAATCGTTGAAAGGATTTGAGTTACTTTCTTCAAGCATCACTTCCCGTCGAGAGACCATTTATCGCTGCAATCCTCTCTGTCCCTCGTAAGTCTTATCTCCATCCAATTAGCAAATGGACCCTTCCGCCTCGTCGTCCCGAAGTTCGGCCATGCGTTCTTTCCCGAGATGCGTGGCAACTTTTCTGTTGAGAAACAATGCGCTCTGCAGCTGTACCCATCAAGTATGGCGTCAAAGCAACTTCCTTCCGCTCCGCAAATACTCTCGAGAGGGAGCAGACGCTCGGAAATGAGGAACATCGTCTTCACCCTCCATTTACTCTTGAGCATGATTTCCTTTCAACGTTCGCTCAACGCTTCCACCAAAAGCACCCTCCGGTACGACTCATTAACATGTGATAACCATTGTGAGGCTTTATCTACATACAAGTATTTTCGTTCTAGAAACAAATTGCAAGAACGGCCTTAAATTTTAATTTACTTCCAGCCATTTTTTACCTGGATGAAATCTCGGAAACTCGCCAGATTGCGAAATAAATGATTTCATGAAAAAGCACGTGTTTGCATCGCTGGATTAAAAACGGAATGTTATTTGCTTGCGCAATTTTAATTAGTTATTATTATTTAGTACTTTTTTCTAATTTCCTTTAAAATGCCAACATTCTAATTTTATTCGGTATCTCTTTCGATGAATATCAATCCAAAAATTTTATCAAATTTTAGGATCGGTTTAAACCAGTTCTCCAAGCTGTCCAACCAATCCCTCCATTTCCTAATACTTTCTCTCTTTTTGTATTTGCCATTCTCAAGAATAAAACATCACCATTATTGAACTGATACCTAAACGTGTAATTTTTTTACGTTCAAAATAATTGTGGAATATATTTTTCCTAAAAAAATCTACCTTGGTTTTTCTGATCACAGGTATGAAGTAAATCTTTCCACATGTTAAAGAAAAGTAATTCTAAAATATCTAAGCTAATAAATTTATTTTTTTAAGTTCGTGTACTTCACATTGGTATTTTTAAATTTTAATTTTGATAATAAATGCTAATAGTAAGTTCGCCATATGTGTTGTTAAAATGTTTCATTAATAATTATATTCAATCGTGCTACTTGGTATCTGCTGGTCGTTTTATGTAGAATAAGATAGGATTCTATAAATAACGTTAATATTAAATTTGAAGTTTAGGGTCTTATGATCCTTAAGAAAATATTACGAAAAAAGCATTTCAACCAAGTTTCATAACATCATAGACGTTCATCGGAGCATAATCGGAAAGTCGAGCGATATTGAAGTTCGCAGTGTCAACACATTTTCCCTTTACCGTTCGCAATATATATTCCAGTAGTGAGGGAGGGCTTACAAATCAAACGGAGAGGACTACAAACTTCAAACGCTACGTTCACATATATATGTAAATTGAAAGTACTAATAAAATAACTGTCGGAATGAAAGATAACTAGCCACGAAAAGGAGAATGAAAAAGTATTTAGGTGATTAAAAGAGGTAATTCGTGGTTAATCATGTGTTCGAGAATCCACAATGTTTTATTTCGACGAATGTTCTTTCGAATTTACTGTAAGGTCACCAGATCTTTCTTCTACTGTAAGGTCAGTTATTGTGGGCGACGACATCTTACTTGAGACCGTCTCGAGGTAGTCGATTATGCAATTCAAGAAACACTTGAGACGGAAAATTCCTCGGGAAATCTCCCGTATTCATGAAGGATTTTAGTCATTTAAAGTCAATTGTATAATTAGGTAGGATGGCCTCTCCTAGGACTCCCGTTTCCTCTTTCTTGGGAACTGCTTGTCTCGCGTCCCTTCGGGCCGAGATAGTGGAACTCAGAAAGATGGTTGCGGATCTCAGCTCCAAGGTGGAAAGGTTGGAGGCTTCCTCCTCACGTGTGGAATCCAAGGGTAGCACCCCGAAAGCTCGCTGCGCCAAGTTGGCGGCTCGGGGTTCCCCGAGTGCGAAAGCCAGCCGAGCGATCGAGGGTGCCCCGAAGGTTTCATCGAGGGCGCACAGTGGGCTAGAATCGAAAAAAGCTGGCCAAAAATAAGAAAGTGCTTTTTTTGAGTAAGGACTTTGAAACTTCGCATGGTCATTTTAAATGAATTCTACATATAAGTGCGAAATCGTTTTTGTTGATTCTTACGCGTTACAATACTACAAGGGATCAAAGTTGACCAATTTTCGCGAAAATTTCCAGTTTCCGATTTTTCGCGAAATTCTTCAACTTCAAGTCGATTGTGAACCCTTACTGATATAAAGGGATACTGCCCTTGTAGCGTTGTCGAAAAGTCGATTTATAAATTATTGGGGCAAATTGGGGCAAGATTTTATTTCAGATTCCCATTGAGGAAGGTTCATAGCTTATTGTGATGTAAGTAATCCCGTGTCACACGGTGTCTCAATCTACTATTTTCCTCGCTTTAGGTAAAACTTTTCTCCAAAATAAGGGTCCGCCATTTTGTAATGTAAAGTATATAAATATTCGGCAGAGCTCATTGAAACAAAGTCTTATGAAGGACAAAGAACATATTTATGATATGGAATCATATTTCACCCGATGATTTTCCTAGTTTGGGTTCACAATCGACTTGAAGTTGAAGAATTTCGCGAAAAATCGGAAACTGGAAATTTTCGCGAAAATTGGTCAACTTTGATCCCTTGTAGTATTGTAACGCGTAAGAATCAACAAAAACGATTTCGCACTTATATGTAGAATTCATTTAAAATGACCATGCGAAGTTTCAAAGTCCTTACTCAAAAAAAGCACTTTCTTATTTTTGGCCAGCTTTTTTCGATTCTAGCCCACAGTGGGGCGGGGATGTCGACGGCCAAGAAACCTGACGAGTGGAAGGTAGTCTCCATTCGGGGGGACCGCGGGGTGGTTTTGCGGAGGCAGGGAGTTGCAGAAGCTTCGGCTGATGCTCTTCCTGTGAGCAATCGTTTTTCTGTGTTGTCGGAGGACATTGCAGCTGCTGCCATCCCCGTAACCCCGGAGGTGGCTGAGCCCGAAGGGGGTCGGGGGGTTTTAGTAATAGGAAGTTCTAATGTCCGGCGGATAATGGATCCATTGCGTGCAAGGGCCCGCCGGGAGGGAGTGTGTGAGCGGGTGTTCTCCAGGTGTTTACCGGGAGGTACGGTGCCGAAGGTGACGGAGGAACTAAGAACGTCGGTATCGTCTTCGAACTGCTCCGTGTTGCGAGTGGTAGTGCACGCGGGCACCAACGACGCCTCGAGATTCGGGTCCGAGGAGATTCTAGGTTCTTTTAAGGACCTGATCGCCGAGGCTTCCCGAGTCGAGAGTGAGTCGGGTGTCCGTGTGTCGCTGTCATTTTGCAGCATAGTTCCGCGGTCGGACCGTGGTTCTGAGGTTTGGAGTCGCGTTGTCGGCCTGAACCAAAGACTGCGGGACTTCTGTAGGAGCAACGGGGTCGGGTTCGTCGATTTGAGGCCGGTTCTTGATTCATGTCGGCTACCTCTTAATCGTTCTGGCGTTCATTATACTGCCCGGGCTGCGGAGCTGGTGGAATGTAGGATTTACGAGGTAAATAGGGTTTTTTTAGGTTAGACTATTATCAGAGTACGCCACCCCAGGTAGTGTTAGAGTCCAATTCTTCCGGTTTAAATGAGAGCGATATAACGCAGATAGAGTTGCGAGGGAAAAATTTAAATCTAAAGGGAAATAATAATATTAAGAAAGTACATTCAGCGGTAGGAATTATAGATAACACCCACGTAAGTAGGCAAGTAGAAACGCATGATCTTAGTCCCCGAAATAGAAACAGTAGCATTGACAATAAAGAGAAATTCAATTCAAAAATCTTTACGGTTATTCCAAACAGAAATCCAACTTTAAAGCGCGAACTCAGAGATCTAAAAATAATAGTCGTGAATTGCAGAAGCATACGTAATAAGCAGGTGGAATTTCTTAACCTTACAAGGAGCACTGGCGCGGATATCATACTAGGATCTGAGAGTTGGTTAAGCGAAGACATTAATTCAAGCGAGATATTTCCTCCAGATTATGTGATATATCGCAAAGATAGACAGGGTAGAGTAGGCGGTGGAGTTTTTATCGCTGTAAAGAACCATTTGATTAGTCAGCGAGACGAGTTTGTAGAAAATAGCAGGAGCGAAATGATGTGGTGCTCGATTTTGAGACCTAACGGTAGTAAGATTTATGTTTGTTCATTGTATCGTCCTCCCGATGGCGAAATTGATTGTATTGACGATTTATCCGGGACGTTACAGTTAATCGGTGAAAAAGTAAAAGATCCCATCATAGTTGTAGGAGGAGATTTTAACCTACCACATATTAATTGGCGGAATTTAACATGCTCCAACTCTAGTAGAGAGAGAAAAGTTTCTCAAAAATTAATCGATACTTTCTCGTCGCATGCGATAGAACAGGTAAACATGACGAAGACTCGAACGACTCGTGCGGGAGAAGGTAACATCCTAGATTTACTAGCCACCACCCACCCACAATTGATAGCTAATCTCGATATAGTTGACGGTATTTCAGACCATGATGTCATAATGGCGGAGATGAAAGCAGTAGCGGTTAAATCTCTTAATCCACCGAGGCAAATATATGTAATTCGCAAAGCTAATTTTTCGGAGTTTAGGGTTTATATTAACGAGTGCAAGGATGATTTTTTCCGCTTCTTGGGTGCAAATACAGTAAATGATAGTTGGATAGAGTTTCTCCGGATAATCAAAGAAGGTTTAATTAAATTTGTTCCTACTAAGAGCGTGCGTGAGCGTAAAGAGCCACGGTGGACGAAACCTAAATTACGAGCATTACATAGGAAGCAAAGAGTCATTCACTCGCGATGGAGAAAACTCAAAGCATGCGGAACGAACCATGAGCTCGAAGAACAAAACTATAGAGAAGTGCGAAAGTTAGTTAAGGAAGAAGCGCGAAAAGAATACCAGGAATATAGATCTCGTACCCTATTAGAATCATTAGGTGGCGATCAGAAAGAATTTTGGTCATACGTGCGTGAGACCCGTGGAGGTCAGTTTTCTGTGCCTAGCCTCATAAGCGCAGAGGGAATTACCGTAAATAAATCAGAAGATAAAGCTAACTTACTTAACAGGCACTACCAGAAATGCTTCACTGTAGACAATGGTCAAGTTAAGGATTATACCTCGCGCATTGGTTCAGAGATGTGTCCCATCGAGATATCGGTTGATGGAATTGGAAAATTATTGCGAGATATTGATAGGAAAAAGGCGCCAGGACCCGAAGGTATTCCCGCTGTTGTAATAAAAACTTTAGCCGATGAAATTGCTCCGCTTCTACAGATTTTCTATCAGAAATCATTGGATGAGGGAACCGTCCCAATGTCGTGGAAAAAAGCTAATGTCACTCCGGTGCCTAAGAAAGGGCGCGCGTCAAAACCAGATGATTATAGACCTATTTCATTAACTTCAATTTTTTGCAAAATAATGGAGCATATTATAGCGAGCTCTATCATGCGCTTTCTTTCCGAAAAGGGAGCAATCAGTCAGAGCCAGCACGGATTCCGTAAAGGTAGGTCTTGTGAGACCCAGTTAGCGCTTTTTATGAATGACGTATCTAAAGCAGCAGACGGCGGTGTTAGATCAGACGCAGTTTTCCTAGATTTCAGGAAAGCTTTCGACACAGTTTCTCACGAAAAGCTTATCCAAAAGCTGAGTGCCTACGCGATCGACGAAAAAGTTATCAGATGGACCAAATCTTTTCTAGAAAACAGATCTCAGCGAGTTGCGTTAGATGGAGTTTTATCCGAAGAAATAAGTATCTCATCAGGAGTTCCACAGGGAAGTGTTCTTGGTCCAATCTTATTTCTAATTTACATTAACGACCTCGTAGATAACGTAAAGAGTAATGTTAGATTATTTGCTGATGATACCCTGATATACAGAGAGATTTTGACAGAAAACGATTGTAATGTGCTTCAAGACGACCTGGACGTAATATCAGGATGGTGTATAGATTGGCAGCTGGATTTAAATATAAATAAATGCGTTGCCATGAGTTTTACGCGCTCCACAAACATAATTCCCACGCAGTACCAAATCTCAGGTCATCCATTAGAGTTAGTTCACGACAACAAATACCTAGGAGTCACGTTTAGCAGTAACTTATCTTTTAAAGAACATATTCGAGATGCGATAGGAAAAGCGAATAGAATGCAAAGATTAACTGGTAGAACGTTGAGAGGATGCTCATCGAGAGTCAAAGAAATAGCTTACTTTTCTCTCATTCGTCCGAGTCTTGAATACTGCTGTGCGGTTTGGGACCCACACGAAGTAGGTTTAGTCTCAGATTTAGAGATGGTCCAGCGTAGAGCAGCCCGATTCGTTTGCGGGGATTTCAGGTTTGATAGCAGCGTTACGGCAATGATAAAGTCCCTCAGTTGGAATTCACTACAGATGAGAAGATCTGAATATCGTCGGAAACTTTTCGAAAGGTTCAATCGTTCAGAATTTATAGACGAAGTAAGTGAAATGTTAGTGCCAGTAAGGAGCGAACGCGATCTCCGAGAGGCATCGACGAAGCGTTATAGGGAAGTAATCGCAAGGACGGATAATTACTTTTGGTCGTTTTTTCCCCAAGCTATTAGAGATGCTAATAGGGAGGAACGAATAATGGTGGTGTATTACACCCCCTGCCATGCGCCTCTGGCGGCTCGCGGGGTATATATCTAAATCTAAATCTAAATCTAACGAGGGGTGCTTACCTCGTCGATGGCCCCGAGACCGTCCTCGGCGCCTCCTCGCTCCTCCGACGGGGAGGCCTCCGATTGCGGGGCGAGAACACGGAGAAGAGCAGGGCGATGTTGCACGCCGTGCCGCATACGACCAGAGCAGCGTACAGCACAACGAAGAGCGGGTAAATGCGCTGCACCGACGGCCGCAAGTGAGGACGGCCGAAGTCCACGGTGTCGTTCCTGAACCCAGCGAAGATGTGGAGGATAACTTCCAGCCACTTGTTCGGAATTCCTTCCATCTCCTGACGAGTCAGCTGCATCGCCATCTTATCTTCAGTAATGTCCGTTTACACGTTAAACATCTGGCTTATGCCAAGGCCATCGCCCCTGCCAAAGATTCGTCCTTAAAGAATGAGCACACAGCTATCTACTTTTGACATTAATTACACGTGGTAAAACTTTACAAAGGAGCGTAGCATTTTTCTAACACGAATATAACTTCATATATAAATCCGCTGAAACACAGTAGCACTTCTTAAAATTTGTAGATTGGGCGTTTTAAGTCAATTTAATGCTCACGACAGACATACGTAATATTTCGTACTCTACCTCTAGTGGATTATTTGTCTAATATGTTTCTTACAGGTTTCACGATGCATAAACCTTAATATTCGCGTAAGCTGAATTATAACAAAAACTTACATCCTAGGTAGTAAGGAAAGAGTCCCTCCCTTCCTTGACCTCTTTCATCTTCCCATGTCATGCCACAGGTTGTAAATTTATATTCGCGCATAGCTAAAGACGAAGAATAGACGGAACACCGAAAACATGTTCACTACTAATGAACAGAAGTGGTTTCCGGTGACAGACGACCATATTTACCTACACAAAAATAAAATTACCAATATTCCGAAATCTATCCTCAAATTTCCTCAACTCTAGACGAACACTATTTAACGTAAAAGTCGCCATAGAAAATACGCGCAATCGACACTTTCGCCTCCCTAACCTTGTAGTTTCGAATTTCGAGATTGCCTTTTACTGTTAAACTCTTGAAAAATTAATTTTGGATCCCAGCACCACACTCCGATACAACTGCTGGTGTTCGCGGACTCTTCTTCTGGCCTTCGAAATGTGAACGGCGCTCCCCGCCAAATCCAAATGTCTCCCTAATGGAAGATACAAAAGAATTTCAATTAAAAACTGATAAAGGAATCGCTAAACTATTAGATAACTGCCCCGTCAATTTTCCAGCTTTACTATATTCTAAAATTTCCCGATGAAAATATCATATCAATATTTCTAATTCGGTATTATAATATTATATTTATTATTACTATTTAGTATTCGGTAAAATAATTAGAGAGAAACATTCACTTCACCATAAGACTATATATTTCATCACTTTAAAATAATTCTTCTTTTTACTTTCCTTTTTAATTTACTTCGTTATTTATCTCAAAGCTTACAACTAAATATCAAATACTTGATTTAGTATTTAAGTTAAAATACAAGTCGTTATCGTTCAATATTAAATTATTACCTTACTCAGAAAGACTAGATGCGCGCAATTTCTGGACGTTGCTTATTATATTCATACTTCCGAAAAAAAGAAAAAATAGCCTCGATAAAATAAACAATCCATGAAAGTCTATATTGTGTTCTTGTATTAAAGCCTCGTATTAACTAGGCTAATGCAACCTTAGGAATAAAAAATTAGCTCCTCCTCAAACCTGAGAGCTGAACATGTTGGAAACTAAATATTAAGAAGTATTTCGTAAGAATAAAATCGACCGTTCACAAATAAAAGCAGAAATGTGCGAACCACAAAAGCCGTTCGAATAAAGCGAAGGATAAATTTATAAACGCTTACAGGATCGCCCACTTTTCTCCGCTTTTCATATCCTCGGAAAACAACTTGCGCAAAGTTAACGATCCACGAGGGCGCACTTTCCATCCGAAGGCCACTTCCGGGCTCTATCCCGGCACCGCTCCGGGCGACTGCTCATCCGCCACTGTTCCGAGGGAGCGGCACTCGAGGGGCGCGGCGGGGAAAGGCGCTCCGGCACATGCGCCTTCGCTGCCCACTGCACCCACTGCTGCCGGAAGAAGATAAATAGCTAATGAAGGACGCCCATTTTCCGACGGCGAAATTATTACCCTTTCATCAGAGGATATTGTGGGAGTGACAGAGGGTCAGGGATCCAAAAAAGGATGTTTTTCTCAGATGTAAATCTCGACTGACTTCGAAAGGGAGTCTTGAAAGATTCTAATATAATATTTTGTGGCATTTGGTTTATTTAGAAGTCATCCTAATTTCACTTAAAATGTACTCATCTTGCTCTGCGAAAATTATGTGAAATAATAATAATAAATCGACGATAATAATAATGAAATCGACGTATACAAGCGAATGAGTTTATTTTCAAGGGATTATTTCGTATGATGGGAACATTATTGGCAACTTTTCATTTTAAAATGTGTACTCGTATAGTGTGACGGGTATAGTCCCATAAAGTATTTTTTTTGTTTAAAATGTGTTTTGTTTAAAATGCAGTAATACTGAGGTGCTGAGCAGCTGAAATATTTTGAGATCAGCAAAATGTCTTCCCGAATTTATGAACGAATTTTAGAAAATTTACTAAAATGCTGTTTGAAATCCCGATAGGTGGAGTACCAATTCTAATCTAAAAGCGTGATTTAAACTATTTGCTTACTGGGGCTGAATTGATAAAAGGTAGATGTAAGAGAAAAATTCAACGTCCGGTGGAAAAGGAATAAAAGAGATGATTGATTTCAAATTCCTATCATCGAATCAATTTCATGTGAAATTCTTTTTCTATGCACTAATATAAATGGCCCAGAAATGATTCATATACATGCATATACTTTATTCACAATAATGTTTTTTAATATAATTTACCTATAGAAAAGTATCACACTACTTAGTTTTACATAAAGATCTTTTTCCAAGATTCGATATTATTATTTTATTTATTTACATGTACAGCCCAGATGGATGTAGTTATTGAGGGGAAAATAAGAGAAAACGCTGACTTGCAATCATTCCATTCGGTAGGGAAGAAGACTTCCCGAGAGCACAACACAATGCTATCACAAAATTTACTAATTCGATTTACAATTTAAAATATGTTATGTATTAAGGAAATTTAGAGATAATTTAACTAAACAGTCATTAACAGTCTTAAATTACAATATAAATATCATATTGTTGTCAGTTTCCTCTTTTTTTCCTTTGAAGGGAGCCTACGAAGCTCTTGGTTTTGGTAATGTCAGTTTTGAGTTTGCCCATCGCGGTTGTTGCATTTTTGAAGGGATAAATGAAGAAGTTCCTTCGCAAAAGATACGGAGACACTCAGACCAACTGTTGTCCATTGGGCAGATTGTAACAATTTACGCCATCATCTTCATGAATTTCTCGAAAGTACTGAATCTGGTTTTCCTAAGAATACATAAGTTACACCTTGATCTACGGCGACTTTGTGCACAAGCTGAGAATTGCTAGTGAAAATAAGATGTGCAATATTTCCTTTGCCGAGAGGGGTAATGCAAAGTGCTTCTGTATTTACAAAGGCGAAGGTCGTGCAACAATTACGCGGCGTAGTTTTTCTTTCCGCTCACACATGGAGGATGCAAACCTATTCATCCCTCTTTTCACCCTTTTTTCTATAATTCTCTCCATTAGTTCAACTCTCATACCTGATGGAAGTCAACTGCGATACCTATTTTCATAAATTCTTCTCCAGCGCAACATTAAGCCCCGGACAGTTTCCTTTTCTGCTGTCTTCCGTTTCTTCTCAACCCTTTCCTTGAAAATTTGTCCGCACCCGCAGCTTTGGATTCTCATCTGCACATTCGGCCATTTCCTTATGATTTCTCAGTTCCTCCGATTTCTGCTCTTGCTCTTATCTTGTATAAGAACCTGAAGAGTAATTGAAAGCCTTATTAGGGTGAGAAATGCTGCAGCTAACGGTGAATTTCGTAAAAAATAGATATTAATAAAATGACAGTAATTGAGGCTTCAGTAGGAGAAAAAAGGATTGTTAATTGCAAGTGAGGAATTTACATTTACAATTGCCGACTTCCGACTAAGTGGGACTTTTTTCACCGGAGAAAGTCTGACCTTCGCTCAAGCCGATGGAGGCTTTTTCTGCAGAAAAATGTGCTAAAAAAACTTGTCCAATACACGAATATATACAATATTTGAATTATGGATTCTCATCTTAAGATCTTGGGCAGACTAAAAATGAAATAATCGAAAAGAAGAATTCATATTCACTCTAGATAGTGTGAACGACTCTTATGTATGTACATAAATTCATATGTAAAAATGAGATAAGATATACACATTATGAAGTGCATTTTCCACAACACCTTGGCCACCTCCGTGGATATGGAATACATAAATGAGCATTTTACTAGAGTTTAATGGTAGATAAACAGAAAAGGATCTCACTTACTATCTGATCACACATACGGGGAAATCGATTTAAAAGAAATTTATCCTTTTAAAATATTTTTTCCCCATAAACGGAGAGTTGATAATAATATTAATGCTTCCTTCTACGGCTAGGATCGATGTATCCAATGAGTGTGGGATGTCGTAGGTGTCACACTCTTCGATTCTGAGCTCAAAGCAAACTACAAAAAAATACAGGATAACTTCGACCATTTTACCCTTATTCTTCCTCTAAAGGTATTATCTGAAGATGCTTACCAACTACATTACCGCTGATTAGCAACTATCACGACTGCAGTGACTGTGAGAGAATGTTTTAGTAAACAAATAATAATAGTCTTCCTTTCGCAGGACTTCGATAAATTTTTGGTTAAGACTGCTAAGACTTAACGGTAAGAACTGAAGTTAGTGTGCGAGAGGTCTGCATGGGCCGGGCTCGGGCCGGGTAAGCAGGCAGTCCATCGGGCTGGGCCCATGAATAAATTTCCATAGGGTTGGCACGTAAATCTCATTTCTATCGCATGCAGGGTTTGTTTCTTTTTCTAAATTAAATTATTAAAAGAAGTCGTACGAAGTCGCGACAAGTACCAAAAGAAAGGAAATTGAATGAATACTTTTATTTCAGTCGTGGAATATCGCTTTTTATTTTAATTGTGAGAACAGCGATGAAATAAACGAAACATTTTGGGAAAGTTTGAGGTTGTTCACAAAACAATTCTCATGGTCAACCGAAGTGATTGTTGAATCAATAGTTAAGGTATTCACCGTTAGAATAGATAGTGAAAATCAACCCGATAGATGGGAGAACAATATTTAAAGCGTCATTAGCAACTTAACCTTATTTATAGCAACGTAAACTTCTAATATTGGAATTTATTTAATGAGTAGAAACATAGAATTTATTAACCGAAAGGCTTCTACTAGGCATTTAATTATTCAGATAAGTGTTTATTATGTAAGTAGCATATGACGGAGTCTTTGTGCGACCACCAGCCTTATCATATAATGTAATAATAATAATAATGCCGTCTTTTTATGGGCGAATTTCAGCCTATGAAGGCTATTCCTCCAATTAACCCCTTTTTATTAATTTTATTCCTTTTTTGCATTTTTATTAATATCTCTCTCTCACACACACACTACATACACAGACGACCATTCCCTAACCGAAAAATCCGATTATCCGGGATTCGCCAAATTGCTGAAGAAGAAAAATAAATGTTCTGTTTCTACGTTCGGGCCGGGCTCGGGCTCGAAAATTTTTTCCTACGTTCGGGCCGGGCCGGGCTCGGGCTCAACAACGGACGGGCCGGGCTTGGGTTAAAATTTTCGGCCCATGCAGACCTCTAGTATGTGCTACGCTTCCACCGCCGGAGCTGCAATTGTCACTCTGCGGTCCTTGAAGATATGGCGGCAGATAAATTGCCTCGGGATTAAACCTTCTGCTCAGCGGCTTTAACCGCCTAAATATTTTAATATCTATGGAATAATGGACTTTTATTATCCGTTCAGTGACCATTACTAAATAGCTAAACAGTTTTACAATAACATTATCGATTCAGATGACAATAAAGGTTGGAATTGTACTACTTCGAAGTAGCAGATCATGGTATACAATCGTGCTATCGATTAAGTATTATGAAATGAGAAAAGCTTTGTAATTTTTTTTCCTTACATCTAATACCGCAAATTTTCCTAGGGAAAGAATAATTTCATCAAAACTCATTTATTTATATATTTATAGATACTACAATAGGCCAGATGGTAATCACCCAAGAATAGTAAATAGGAAATAGTAATTCCAACTCTTGTTGCGAGCGTTTTTCGAGGCCGCAAGTTAAAGAAAGAGTTTACGAAAGGGTTGGACAACACCTCACCTGAGTTAATAAGGTTAACGAACAAGTACCAACAAGATGTCGTCTCCTACTTACTACGGTTGAGAAATAGACTTTATAAATCTACTGAAAGCAATACACCCACCTCCATTTTAAACACCTAACAAATAAAACAGCCCCCTCTATAGCTCTAACGACGCCGCAGAAAATAGGATTGGGCGTTATTCGTTCCAAAGATAAACCCCAAAGTGTTTTCGAGGAAATAACAAGCACGCAGTGGATTCCTGGAACGACTTTTCTTTCAATCTTTCACTCACGCACTCCTTTTCACAGGATGAAAGGTATTGAGAGAAGTGAAAGATACAAAATAGCAACTCGGAGATGAAAGAGTGCCGATGATAGCATTCTCCGACAGTTGAAAAGAGAGCACGCGAAAGTAAAAGGAAATCCGAAAGGAGTTTTCCACAGCGTATCGACGCCCTCCAACGGTCGTATCCAAAACGCAAAGGTTTCCAAGGTAGAAGAAAAGTGCAATTCCCTGCGTGGTTGCAACAGAATTCCGTGCGAACAGAAAAATATCTGTCGATGCATACGAGCCCGTGAAATTCATGCAAAGGATTAATACAGAACAGCATCCACTGTAGGAAATTTGCATCAATGCATCGAAGAGAGAATGAAAACGCTTGAAGAAAGTGCAAACATGGATGAAATGAATGTTTCAAAAATAGAACGGCTTTCAGTGAATAGGACCAAAGGTAACTCAGTTGAAGGGATTCCTGAAGCAACGATAACGCACTCCATGAGCATTTCAGATCCTTGTATAGTTTGAGCGAATCCAACAACTTAAATAAATTGCTGGTTTCGCATAGAGGCAGAACTTAATGATTCCAAAGAAAGTGATGAAAATACTCAAAATATGAGAGGAAAATAATATTGATTGAAAATCTTCCAGGAAGTTTATCTATACATCTGTCTAAAGCTAAGAAATATTTTGTATAATAACATTTCTGTATTTAGAGGAAGCCTTCATTAATCATGAAGAGGAAGCCATCATAACTTCGACTATATTTATACAGTTAAAATTCCCCGATCCGAATCTGTTCCTACGATAGCAACCAAGTATTGATAGTAACGTAATGTTTAATTATAGCGATTATGGTATTTAGAAAACAAGCCAGTCAGAATCTGGGGAGAAACCACCATCGAGTCCGAATAAAAGAAGAATATTAACAGAGAGTAAACTGAAGTTCTCTCTGTCCTTCGTCACCTCCACAAGACCCATTTCATTTACATATTCACATTCATCTATTTCGAATAACTCAAGTAAGTGATAAATAATATTCTTTCCAGCTATGAAATCAATAAAATTAATCTCTAAACATCTCTTTTTTATGTTTTAGTAAACCTAACGTCTCTTATATCACTTTCGAGAGTAGGGGCATCTTTTTATTTCTTTCTAGATTCTCATTCTGAAATTTTCATTTTTAAGATACGTTCGGTTTCTTTGCCTGATATAAAACACACTTACAGATTAGTACTTTACTTAGATTAGTTAACACTTTATCTCTTTATACAGGTAAGCAGCTTATCTTAGCTATCAGGAATTTGATAGACGAATGCAAGGTCTAACAACTACCTCTTTCTAGAAATGCCTAACAACCGCTTGTTCCTTTTCAAACATTCATTGGCTAATGGTGTGCACTTTAAACGATTCATGTAGCACTAACAAAGATGAATTTACTGAAAGATAATGGGATAATTAAATAACGAATGCTTAAGAACCAAAGATATCTAAGATAGATTCAGATATTTTCACATATCTTTACTTTTAAAGTTGATCTGATGGAACGTTAGTATACTTTCAAAGTTGATGCGGAGATTGTCAAATAACTTGAAGGAGTAGCTGGGTCTACGTACTCATCCCTGTACCTTAAACCTTTTATAGTGAATACTTGTGAAAAGTAGCCACTCGACTCATTTTAATACGAAGCACAAAGAAAATCGCACTACATGTATAAATTCTTGTTGCACTAACCTTTTGATTCCTGTAATACTAGTGTCAGTTAAACATCATGCAGTGAAAACCCGCGAACATTAACATCCAGCACAGAGATGATCCATCTTCTTGCTATGGTAAACTAGCCACTCTTGAGTGACAGATTTTGGGTATCGCGGAAGGAATACTCTTGATCCCTTTACATTTTTAAGTACTACTATACTTGGAAATACTATTAACTGTAAGCACTGCGCAAAACCGTTTTCAATTAAAAACTTCCTCGCGACTTTTAGAAACGCCACTGTGATAGAGCTGAGTTTTCATCCCGTACAAACTGCTTCAACAATATTCAGAGACAATATTGTAACTAATTTAATCCACTCACATTGGCGGGGCAATTTTACTATCCGAAGCACTCTCTAGCACTATTTTTTATTCCAATGATTAATAATTTCCTTTTGAATTTCGCTCACATCAAAGTAACTCTCCTGTGAAGTCCATGAGGGACATTGCGACGCATTTTCGAAACGATATGGAAGAATTATGGTCTAGAAATTTCTGAATAGCGAAAAAACGCTCTTCGTCATCTGATTACGTGACTTTCGCCATTCTTAAGTATGTCTTAAAAACATGTGGTAGAGTTTTGAAGGAGTCTTCCATTTTTTCCTTCGGGTGTAAAATTGTACCAGTTGGAGTGAAATGTCTGTAAGTATGTTCATGTACATGTATTACAAGTAATTATTACTTCAGTCGATAAGTGTGTCAGTGATAACAGTGCATGTATGTATATTCTTTATGGATCCAAGAAGTATGTTTCGTGACGAAGGTGATTCGGGAAGAGATTGGATCCTCTATAAGAATACGAAGGGGCACTGATTTGAATTAGTGAATCTGGGTACGTGAGGAGGAAACGTAAGTTATTGCGTCCCTGTTTTTATTCTACAGTAACACAAACTGACTGTACCGGTGGATTTAAACACGATAGCAAAACCAAAGAAAACTTCACCAATCATTTGAAATACCGATGAAACCACAATTAAAAGTTATATCAACGTAGTGAAAATTTAAAAAATAATATAGTATGTTAACTTGATGATCAGTTATCCACACTTCTCATTAAATCATTCAACGTCCTTCTTAAGAATTCTTCACTCATCCATATCATCAGCAATTGTCTAATATTTTATAACGTCCATCCTCACTGTATATAAAGTTGTAATCTTGGTATTTCTGGGTTTCTCACCAGCTTGAATAGTTATGACGAGACTGAGGCAACGGAAGGAATTCGGAGTTAAAAACACCAATTGTCTTCGGCTGGAATCGTAAAGAAAATAATTTCAGATTTCCTTGATGAATAACACAGCCAATTTCAGTTGCATAAAATATGTTTTTGTAATCTTGGTGACTAGTAATCCATATTTCTTAGCATTTTGTTGACCATGTGCTAAGTAACACCTCAGGATGATATATCAGGTAATGTGAATGTCTTTCTTTGTTTTTCAATAAAAGAGATAAGTTGTTATACTTCTGAACGATTCTCTTGGAAGAGTCAACATTATTGATAGGTTCATAATATCAAATCAATCTTTACTTTTGTCATAATATTCCGAGGTTACAAAAGTAAATTTAATGTGAGTTAATATCTACCTACCTAAACAAAGGTAATTCCCAAATTAAATGAATGTTTACGTTTTAGCTATAATTACATCATTGAATTACTCGTAATTATATTTAGTAGGTAATATGCCGATTTAAATTCTCAGATCGTCAAAAATGTGCAAATTTTGATCCTCTCATTCTGTTCGAACTCACGCTTCTACGTCAATTGTTTGACCTTGACTTTCCATAACCTTTACTAAGCAATTTTAATAACCATTTACATTGCTCTCAATTGAATGCTGGTATTTACCGAAGTTGCTCCGGCAGTTTTTCTTTAGAGATTTTAATTACTTCAATAGCATTAGTATTTACCAAGAACACTGGGAATTAATCGATACGTTTAAGTTTTCCAAGATATACCAAATGTATAATATTGGTGCATTTTCAGGCTAACACTAAGGCATTTATGCAAATATAAGAATGATTACTGATTGAAGTTAAAAGTAAATATAAAGTGACGTACCTCCGATAATGTAGAAGTCATTTAATGAAGGCAAAATTCGCGCTTCGGGACAAAATTATTATCATATTATTAGATCTACAGAATTTGTACAATAACTCTTGGAATCGCTTTTTTATAATAACACAAGTTTCCAAATGTTTATTTCATAATTGATGCATTAAGTATATTAAATTCAGTGGATATAAAAATATGAGAAAACAACGAAGACTTAGGTTTAAGTTAAGTTTTTTAGGAATACCGAAAAAATGGTATTACAGATCATCACAGGTAATATCACTACATTAAAATACGACGTATCAACGAAGTAATGTTTTAAATATCATACACCGTGGATGTTCAATTAATATTCTATCTTATTGCATCGAACCAGTAAGTTGGAATTTGTTTAAGATTGCAAATTTAAAATTCCAAGGTGTCCAAAATAGCGCAAACTAAAAAGGCCTTTATCACAAACAAATGAAAGATCAATGAGCAACAAGCATAAATATTCCATCTGACATTGTTCTATGAGCTCATCGATATTCAAGCAATTATAAAACCTTTGGTACATTTGATACTAGGAGTGGCATTCATGATCAATTATACGCCATAGTTTTGCAACAGACCTGTGAAACAGTGCGCAAATAAACTAAAGTGAAGATGTTTACGATGTAAGAGAATATTTACAAAATAAGAAGACCTTGAACTTATGGAGAAACCTGAGGGTGTAAATCTAACAAACTCTTGAATGCCACATTTGAAAAACTTAGCAGTGGGAGTGTTTTGAGTAAAACGTAAACCCCAAGGTGATACCACGTTCCTGTACTTAGAATGCTAGAGTTATGATAAGAAAAAAGAGAAAGTAAAGCGAGTAATCTAAATTAAAAGGGAAACATTTGAAGGTAAATCTAGAGTAAAAACGGGGGTAATGAAAGGGAAATCACAGCGACCTAATGGCATCCACTTTTACCACGGCACCGGCGACTTGCTTCCGCGAATGCAAAAGCTAAGTTCGCAGTGCTCAAAGAATATCGAGTATATATTGCAGTTATCTTCAATTAAAAAATCAAATGAAACAAATAATCTTGAATTTAAGTTTACTAAATTGTAATAGACTATTAAAAGATAATCCTCATTTAATCATCGAACTCATATTTAATTTATGTGCATTAAAATAACAATTGAATTCATCGTATTTTAATGCTCTTTCGAATTCTTATGAACTTGCGAGCTCGCTAATTTATTTTCAAAAAATAAAACAGAGCCCTAAAAATTAACGAACTGTAGATGTATAATTTATAGAAAAGTTTCGCCATTACTATGATAGAAGTGCAAATCATTATGTATATCTCGTGAAAACTATCTTATGTTTTTGACGGAGGCAAAATTAAACGATCATTTCAGAAAGGAAAACATATAACGAATTTTTGGAACATGATTGTATATATTCGTTACATCAATGAAAATATTCATTGATGTAACGAATATATACAATCATGTTCCAAAAATTCGTTATATGTTTTCCTTTCTGAAATGATCGTTTAATTTTGCCTCCGTCAAAAACATAAGATAGTTTTCACGAGATATACATAATGATTTGCACTTCTATCATAGTAATGGCGAAACTTTTCTATAAATTATACATCTACAGTTCGTTAATTTTTAGGGCTCTGTTTTATTTTTTGAAAATAAATTAGCGAGCTCGCAAGTTCATAAGAATTCGAAAGAGCATTAAAATACGATGAATTCAATTGTTATTTTAATGCACATAAATTAAATATGAGTTCGATGATTAAATGAGGATTATCTTTTAATAGTCTATTACAATTTAGTAAACTTAAATTCAAGATTATTTGTTTCATTTGATTTTTTAATTGAAGATAACTGCAATATATACTCGATATTCTTTGAGCACTGCGAACTTAGCTTTTGCATTCGCGGAAGCAAGTCGCCGGTGCCGTGGTAAAAGTGGATGCCATTAGGTCGCTGTGATTTCCCTTTCATTACCCCCGTTTTTACTCTAGATTTACCTTCAAATGTTTCCCTTTTAATTTAGATTACTCGCTTTACTTTCTCTTTTTTCTTATCATAACTCTAGCATTCTAAGTACAGGAACGTGGTATCACCTTGGGGTTTACGTTTTACTCAAAACACTCCCACTGCTAAGTTTTTCAAATGTGGCATTCAAGAGTTTGTTAGATTTACACCCTCAGGTTTCTCCATAAGTTCAAGGTCTTCTTATTTTGTAAATATTCTCTTACATCGTAAACATCTTCACTTTAGTTTATTTGCGCACTGTTTCACAGGTCTGTTGCAAAACTATGGCGTATAATTGATCATGAATGCCACTCCTAGTATCAAATGTACCAAAGGTTTTATAATTGCTTGAATATCGATGAGCTCATAGAACAATGTCAGATGGAATATTTATGCTTGTTGCTCATTGATCTTTCATTTGTTTGTGATAAAGGCCTTTTTAGTTTGCGCTATTTTGGACACCTTGGAATTTTAAATTTGCAATCTTAAACAAATTCCAACTTACTGGTTCGATGCAATAAGATAGAATATTAATTGAACATCCACGGTGTATGATATTTAAAACATTACTTCGTTGATACGTCGTATTTTAATGTAGTGATATTACCTGTGATGATCTGTAATACCATTTTTTCGGTATTCCTAAAAAACTTAACTTAAACCTAAGTCTTCGTTGTTTTCTCATATTTTTATATCCACTGAATTTAATATACTTAATGCATCAATTATGAAATAAACATTTGGAAACTTGTGTTATTATAAAAAAGCGATTCCAAGAGTTATTGTACAAATTCTGTAGATCTAATAATATGATAATAATTTTGTCCCGAAGCGCGAATTTTGCCTTCATTAAATGACTTCTACATTATCGGAGGTACGTCACTTTATATTTACTTTTAACTTCAATCAGTAATCATTCTTATATTTGCATAAATGCCTTAGTGTTAGCCTGAAAATGCACCAATATTATACATTTGGTATATCTTGGAAAACTTAAACGTATCGATTAATTCCCAGTGTTCTTGGTAAATACTAATGCTATTGAAGTAATTAAAATCTCTAAAGAAAAACTGCCGGAGCAACTTCGGTAAATACCAGCATTCAATTGAGAGCAATGTAAATGGTTATTAAAATTGCTTAGTAAAGGTTATGGAAAGTCAAGGTCAAACAATTGACGTAGAAGCGTGAGTTCGAACAGAATGAGAGGATCAAAATTTGCACATTTTTGACGATCTGAGAATTTAAATCGGCATATTACCTACTAAATATAATTACGAGTAATTCAATGATGTAATTATAGCTAAAACGTAAACATTCATTTAATTTGGGAATTACCTTTGTTTAGGTAGGTAGATATTAACTCACATTAAATTTACTTTTGTAACCTCGGAATATTATGACAAAAGTAAAGATTGATTTGATATTATGAACCTATCAATAATGTTGACTCTTCCAAGAGAATCGTTCAGAAGTATAACAACTTATCTCTTTTATTGAAAAACAAAGAAAGACATTCACATTACCTGATATATCATCCTGAGGTGTTACTTAGCACATGGTCAACAAAATGCTAAGAAATATGGATTACTAGTCACCAAGATTACAAAAACATATTTTATGCAACTGAAATTGGCTGTGTTATTCATCAAGGAAATCTGAAATTATTTTCTTTACGATTCCAGCCGAAGACAATTGGTGTTTTTAACTCCGAATTCCTTCCGTTGCCTCAGTCTCGTCATAACTATTCAAGCTGGTGAGAAACCCAGAAATACCAAGATTACAACTTTATATACAGTGAGGATGGACGTTATAAAATATTAGACAATTGCTGATGATATGGATGAGTGAAGAATTCTTAAGAAGGACGTTGAATGATTTAATGAGAAGTGTGGATAACTGATCATCAAGTTAACATACTATATTATTTTTTAAATTTTCACTACGTTGATATAACTTTTAATTGTGGTTTCATCGGTATTTCAAATGATTGGTGAAGTTTTCTTTGGTTTTGCTATCGTGTTTAAATCCACCGGTACAGTCAGTTTGTGTTACTGTAGAATAAAAACAGGGACGCAATAACTTACGTTTCCTCCTCACGTACCCAGATTCACTAATTCAAATCAGTGCCCCTTCGTATTCTTATAGAGGATCCAATCTCTTCCCGAATCACCTTCGTCACGAAACATACTTCTTGGATCCATAAAGAATATACATACATGCACTGTTATCACTGACACACTTATCGACTGAAGTAATAATTACTTGTAATACATGTACATGAACATACTTACAGACATTTCACTCCAACTGGTACAATTTTACACCCGAAGGAAAAAATGGAAGACTCCTTCAAAACTCTACCACATGTTTTTAAGACATACTTAAGAATGGCGAAAGTCACGTAATCAGATGACGAAGAGCGTTTTTTCGCTATTCAGAAATTTCTAGACCATAATTCTTCCATATCGTTTCGAAAATGCGTCGCAATGTCCCTCATGGACTTCACAGGAGAGTTACTTTGATGTGAGCGAAATTCAAAAGGAAATTATTAATCATTGGAATAAAAAATAGTGCTAGAGAGTGCTTCGGATAGTAAAATTGCCCCGCCAATGTGAGTGGATTAAATTAGTTACAATATTGTCTCTGAATATTGTTGAAGCAGTTTGTACGGGATGAAAACTCAGCTCTATCACAGTGGCGTTTCTAAAAGTCGCGAGGAAGTTTTTAATTGAAAACGGTTTTGCGCAGTGCTTACAGTTAATAGTATTTCCAAGTATAGTAGTACTTAAAAATGTAAAGGGATCAAGAGTATTCCTTCCGCGATACCCAAAATCTGTCACTCAAGAGTGGCTAGTTTACCATAGCAAGAAGATGGATCATCTCTGTGCTGGATGTTAATGTTCGCGGGTTTTCACTGCATGATGTTTAACTGACACTAGTATTACAGGAATCAAAAGGTTAGTGCAACAAGAATTTATACATGTAGTGCGATTTTCTTTGTGCTTCGTATTAAAATGAGTCGAGTGGCTACTTTTCACAAGTATTCACTATAAAAGGTTTAAGGTACAGGGATGGGTACGTAGACCCAGCTACTCCTTCAAGTTATTTGACAATCTCCGCATCAACTTTGAAAGTATACTAACGTTCCATCAGATCAACTTATACTTACTCTTGGTAGGATATTTCATAATATATAGCATACGTTAACTTTAGATTAATTTATTTTATACAGATTTTAAATACATTGGCAGGAAATGCTGAGGCAAAATGCTTTTACCGCCAACGTTTTGACGTAACCACCCGTTATTTAAAATTCTGTATAAAATATCTTTGCAAAAATTTGCATAACTTTTCCCCAAACCCTTTTCTCTTTCTCTTTGTGGAGGTGTAGATGGGATTTTATACTCGTTCTATTTCTATTTTAATAAATTTTATTGGATTGTAGATAAAATGTTCAGAAATTTTTAACTGAGCGTTTTTTTCTGGTTACCCGTACCACCGAAAATGAAGACGAAATTGGCGGAGACAATCCACATCGATTAGAATAACCTGGAAGAACAGGGGTTAATAAAAAGGCTAGAAAAACCAGAGGATAGGGTTTAATTCGAAAGAGAAGGGGACTTACTTGATACGAAAAAGATGATATGAAACCTGGCGAAACTCAACCTTCAACGGACAAAGGACTCTCCGGTAGAGATGATTCCCCAAAGTTTTGATATATTTTAAACTCAACTTGTTAAGTTCCATTTGAATACTATTACTATCGAAAAGTTAGGGATCATCTTTACACACGGATATATTAAAGCAAATGAACTTCCGATATATCTATCAATGTTGATAGAAAAAGATCAAATATACTTCACTTTCCTATAGGAATATTACAAAGTTATTTCAAACATATTGAAATTATTTGAATGACTATTCTCTATGTAACCAACAATGAAAAGTTTGGTCATTGGTCTAGCGTATGGCTCTGCAGTAATTTACAAACTTTATTTATTTGAGGGAGAATTTTGCTTATAGTTTCTCAAAACAGAAAATATTATGTAAATAATTTAAGAATGGATTCAGTATGATTCCGATCTCCGTACGCTCATTTATAGAAATTAGAGCAATAAAACGAATCAAAATAGTTAGTTTGGGGGGGTAATCCTTGGGATTCCCAATATTTTTAATTGAGAATTTTCTTCATAGGCTACAACAGTATTTTCCTGGATTACCTTCAATTCCTAAGAATTGAAGCATATTTTGATTTGTAAAAAAACCAACGTCTATCCCAAAGTTCTAATACATTATAATCAATTTGATTATCTATATTAGAACATATGAAAAATCAGCTGATGTTCTGCCCGTTATTTGACGATTTGTATATTTAATTTGACGACATGCAATGGGTGCGTGCGCCAAATCGGTGGTTGCTTGCAGGTGCCGATGGTTGAGGTGGCGAGATAACGGCCTCTCAGAGGGAGGCACCGTCCTTTCACAATCTTAGGAGAGGTAGTCAGAAAAACCGCATGACGGGAAAGCCTTAGATATTGGGCTTCCCAAACCCCTCAAAAACCAGACGAATTGGAAACAAAGTATGGAACAATGACCCTTTACCTGTAGGCTCATTTACAACCCTTTTTGTACACCTTACAAGTGTTTTGCAGCTGTGGTTCTGAACAAACACATGCCGCCGATTTTCCCCAAGATATTCTCTTCATTATAATAATACAAGATGTATGGACTTCCCCTCAATAAACCTCCAAAATTCCGAAGGCATGCATGTCTGTATGACCGTTAGTTCATTGCACCCCTTTAGTTCCCTCCAATTCCAGTCGCATTTTGTCAGGAATACTGGCCACTTGTATGCGAGCATTCATAGAAGAAGTGTCTAAGAGCTAGTAGCAACATCACATTTTACCATCGATTCATGTTTTGCGGACGCCAGGAAGATCCAAGTGGAAGTATCGCCTGGAGTATCGCGTGGAATATCTATAGCTGACATCATACCAGGTGAATAATTACATTTATGTAAACTTCCAGGTCTCTTTATACTTTATTTGCTTCTAAGTACAGTGATTTTAGTGTCCGTCTATTATGTTCTTCTTTCAATCGTGGATATATTTTTATCTCATTTCTTTTGCTAGATATCATTCGTCATCGCGAAGGTACAATGTACATACAGTAAACTTCCGTTTATCCAAATCGCGTTTATCCGAACAAACTTTTCCGAATGCACTTACCCCACCCCACTAATTCTGTACTTTATTTTTTCATTCAAAAGAGTAGGTAATAAAATTAAAACTCCTGTTTTTTTCCGCTGCCATATATGGCAGATTTTTTTCTGTAAGAACGCAAAATAAATGAGCTTTGTTATTCAGCATTTAAAAACTTTGAGTTTTCAATCATACTTTGGCGCCTTTTTAATACGTCAACACAAATTTTTCAGTCAAAATATGCAGGCTTATCCACAACCCTATCAATAGCATTCTATGTACGCACGTTTTACGATCATGTTTCAAGGTATTGACGCAATTCGGGGTGTTTCACGCGGGACTTCGGTTTATCTGAAATTTTCTTTATCAGAACCGGCCGCCGCACAGTGGGGCAAAATGCCTAAAAGATGGTCATAACAAGTAAATCTCGTTGAATCGATTTGAAATCCGGTATATAATAGTTTTTGAGGTCACTAATTCCGAATATGACATTGAAATTATTTCGAAATTAAGTTTTCGCAAAGAAATTCGCATTTTTTGACAAAAAAGACAATATTTGTATATCATTCCTATAAAAAAACGTGAGTATTGGTTTCATGATCGCCGATTACGCATATGAAACTGATATTTCTAAACTATTCTTTCGTGGAAACATTTTAATTTTATTTCGATAGTGTAAATTAATAATTTTATATGATTTTTTAAATCCATAATTACAATTTTATGCGTATCTTTATTTGAAAACCATTCCAAACAAGTTATTTTAGATATTATTAAATATATCGTAACACAAATATATTATAAAAATATACACACTTTGTGTGTATATATTTATAATGTTTTATGTAATAATTGTTTATATATACAATATAATATAAACAATTATTATAATCAGACTCTCACCTGTCCAAAGAATCATCTTAACACACAAACACTATACAAATATACATAATTATTGTTTCCAATCTTGGTAGGAACATATGAGAAGTTAAGAAAAACATTTATATAAAACATTAATGTATCACAGCTTATTGACGTAGAACAGGGTTTCCCAAACTTCTTCTGCAATGGAACACTTCGCAAACCTGGAACGATTAACGGAACACTAAGCTTATTTTTAGGTTGGGTAATTTTACTTGTATAATTTAAAAATCATTTAATTACAACAAATTATTTATGAATATAAAACTATAATATTGTAATAAAAACTTAAAATATGAATCAATAAAGTATTTAATGAATTTTATTCTCCAATTCTCCATTGAAACTCCAAATTGTCGCTTAACACCTATTCAGGTTCAGCGGAACACTGGTGTCCGCGGAACATAGTTTGGGAAACCCCGACGTAGAATATGAAAAGGCACGCGCAAACACACTCATACACACGCAAACACTAATGACTATCCGATTCTGATCCGTCCAAAGAATCATCTTCCGATCCGGATTCTGCTGGGTACGATACAAACAATATTTGCAAGGCCTCGGAAGATAAAACTTTTGATGGCCTGGAATACATTACAACCTGACTTGAAATATTAGGGTCGGAATGTAACATCAATCGCACGAATAAGTCCTCTACAGTCTTCTTCCTCGAGCACTTTCACGTAAAATCTTCACTTATTGGAAATCATCCTTTATTGGACAAGATATGTTGTCATCATCATTATTGAACTCCGTGGATGTAGCGTTGCAGATTGAACACCGTTGTGTTGAAATTGTGTCCGTGAGAGCATCATTCCGTCAATCATAGTAAGTTAAAGTTTGTAGGAAACATTAATTTTATAATCATTAACTTCAGTCTCCACTGGTGAAAGTTGCCTCTCCTCGTTGCGCAAGTTTTCAATTTGTATTTTTGCATGCTGTTTTGATTCAATCTTGAACTCGATCTTCGGAGGACGACAAAATATAGGAGATGCAGGTCTGCTGTTTTGCCAAACAATTCATCTCAGACTCCCTGTGGTCACGAGTTTAGCGGCACAACACTAGTGAAAAAAGCTATCCTGTTAAAATTAATTTAGTTGTCCTATGAAATACCATTTGCTTGAATTCAATAGCGAAGCTTCGAAGTACGTACTCAAAAAAACAACTTTTCTATTTTTGTCCAGTATTTTTCAATTCTAGCCCACTGCGCGGCGTTATGTGCATTACAATAAATGCTAACTAAAAGGTACAGAATTCTTGGAAGGTAAGAAGATGATTGCATAAAGATAAGTTATCAGTAAAATATGGAAGAAAATAATTTCCTTATTGGAAAATCTCGATATAGGTACGGTAATGCGCGTGTGTGGCGGGGTTGCCTAACTCCGATTTTCAGTTGCTAATTTTTCATAAACAAAGGCTCATTCAGTTGAACGGTCAGACCCCTGTCCACTATATTTAAGCAAAGAAGGTGCCCTGAAAGCTTTGTTCGAATACGCTAACCACAAACCTGTTGTTCCCCTTATAAGTAAGTACCATGCCTGCTGCCTGCGCGCTTCGGATACTTTACGGATACTGAGGTTACTCACGTATTTCATTAATTACTCGCGGAGGGGTGGCTCGGGGTGGCCAATTCTTTTTGGGTTGCATAGCTGAGATGTGTGCCTACAGTAATATATGTATATCAACGCAGGACTCGGCGGGACACTATAACTTTATGAAGTTTGTATTTTTGTTTTTGAACGAAATTTGTGCAAATTAGTGGTTATATTTTATGTTAATAACATTGTTAATTTTGTTTCGGAGGTATTGTAAAGCAGCTTTTCAAATCCACTAACATTGCTAAGTCATTTCCATTTAATGAATTTTAAATTGCGCCAATGGGGTAGCTACAGAGGAATTTTGAAGATGAGGCTATTTCGAAGCGAAAGTATGGTTAGGCATCCGAGCAGCAAACCTTCCACTTTGTTATTGATTTTTAGAAATATGTGCATACTTACCTGCATTTCGAATGCATTTCTCAGAGGCTCAAACAATTTACTTGCCAACCATGTAAAAAGAAATCATATCCCCGAACTTTTTTTTTTCTCATAATGACCACCTTTTTGGGATTTGGTCCCACTGTGCGCCGTCCCGATCTTTTCGGATGGACGGGAGTTTACTGTGTTTTCATTTGTAAACTTAAATATATTATGATGTAGAATAAGTCATAGTATGCCTTTATTAAGAAATGAGTATGGAAGTGAATTTATTAAGGCAAAGTATAGCAAATTTGACCAACATGCAGAACTGTTCCGAATTCCTGTTAATGTAATGTGAAAGCAATTCTGTTAAATTTTGGCTTACTTTTTGTTACAATGCATTAATTGCGTAATTCTCTCATTTGAATTGCACTAGTTCATAAAAATAAACGGTGTATTCGTGGTGGTTAATGAAATATTGCATGAAGAAAAGGTACCTACGATCATTCGTGGGGTGACCATAACTATCCTCTTTATGTCTTTGTAATAAATTTACATTTAGGAGTAATAGTTATTTGAGTTGTCACGAGGAGTTAAAATTAATCTCATATTTTCAACGATCCCTATATATCAACTAAATTTATTTTAAAATTTAATTTGAGATGAAATTTTTATGATATTATCTTTAATCGTCCATTACCCCTTTGATATTTCCGTCACCCATCAGCAAATTTCCAGACTCGCTCCTACTTTTGATTCTTATTATTGCTCTAATTTCTATAAATGAGCGTATGAAAATTGGAATCATACTGAATCTATTCTTAAATTATTTACATAATATTTTCTGTTTTGAGAAACTATAAGCAAAATTCTCCCTCAAATAAATAAAGTTTGTAAGTTACTGCAGAGCCAAACTTTTCATTGTTGGTTACATAGAGAATAGTCCTTCAAATAATTACAATAAGTTTGAAATAACTTTGGCATATTCCTATAAGATATTGAAGAATATTTGATCTTTTTCTATCAACATTGACAGATACATCGGAAGTTCATTTCTTTTAATATATCCGTGTAAAGATGATCCCTGACTTTTTGATAGTATTTGTATCCATATGAAACTTAACAAGTTGAGTTTAAAATATGTCAAAACTTAGGGGAATCATTTCTCCCGGAGAGTCATTTGTCCGTGAATTAATTTACCGATTTTCGCAACTCCGAGTTCCGAGGGGGAGATGTGTGTTCATTTATTAAATAATGGGTGTCATTTTGAACGGGTGATGTCAGTAGATACCCCAGACATATAAAAATTCTTCATATTTGGTTTCAGAAGAAATTGGTTTGACTTTCGATAAATTCATTTTATTATTTATTTCAAATTCTTGTATTCTTCATATTGCATTTCCTTCAATAATTTTCCCATTAATATTCTGACCTTTATTATTTTTTTAGGTATTTATAATATTCAGAAGGTATGCGCTTCTTACAAATATTGAAAGTTTATATCGACCTCAAGCTACTAATTTAGGAACTTTTTTAACGTTTTCATTTAAGAATTGCTTATCATGTTCAGTCAAACATGAATATTAAGATAGAAGCAGAGGTTTTATGAGTTTATCTGGCTAGTTTAGTTTTACAAGCTGAGTTTATTTTCAATATCTTCAATTTTCTCGTATATATCCATATGATATAATTTCTTTAAAGGTTCATGCTATTTAAACGGTATTTATTTCTTGATTATTTTAAAAATATAAATGTTAAGTGACTCTCACCCAGGTTAAGTGAGCCTCGCCCGGCGGGCAGGAAGCAATGTACAGTGACCGCCACCTAGGAGACGCTCACTGTACAGTGAACGCCACCTTAGGCGAGGCCAACTGTACAGTGGACCCACAGATATATATTACTAGATAGGCAGCGCCTATGCTTTCCTGTAGGTAGTGGTGAAGCCAGCGAAAGAGAAATTTTGCGCGTAACCGCCATCTTACCGTCACCCTCCTGAACTCATCGTGGCTTTGAAAGCATATGATTTAGTGGCGACTTTTTCTGTTGTTTCCTCTGCAAATAGGAAGAATGGTGAACCATTGTGTTGTGTGGGGATGCAGCTTCAAGTATACTACGAGGAATAAAACTCCTGGTGCTGAAAATGTGTCCTTACACAGGTAAATAAATTACTTATAGCCAACGGAACCGCATGGTTGATGATAGCTTGTACTTTGAGACTATTTACTGATTCCACCAATTTAAATTTACATTTATTTTAATTTATACAGGCATTTGCACATTATATCTCGTGGTAAATTTTCACTTTGTCGAAATATCATCGGTATTAAGGGAGATATTGAATTTCTCCCAAACAGTCCTAAAGTGAAATTTCACCGGAAAATCTCGTAACTTGGACCTACTTTAGACGTGGAAAATTGAAAGTTTGTAAGCGATTCGTTATTTTCAAAGAAGAATAACTTTTTGAAAGGATTCAAACCTTGTTTGATTAAATTTATTCAAGCCATAAAGTTAAAAGCAATATTTTTTATCTGTAGCATCAATTGTAATTAAAGCGATCCTTAATGGGATTGATAGTTTCTTGCTTCGTACAATAATTAATATATATAGAGAAATATCAGTAGATTTATTCACTTCGATTATATACTTAAAAATTATACTAAATGCATATTGTTAAATTCATTGACTTCAATTCTTATTAAATATTAGGTATTTGTTGGTATGTATAGTAAAAAAATCTCCCGTTTTGTAGTGTAAACATTTCGGCTTGTTAGAATTTTTTTTCGGTAGGATCAACTTCACCTATAGAATTAAGCCTCATAAATCAAATGTACATTAGACCACAGAAGGAATATATAATTTTTATACATACATATGTGTGGAAGGAACTTAAGTATTCTATATTCACTTAATATTGCAAAAATAGACTCTTGGATATTAAGGTGCGAAGCAATTTGTTTCCTAATATTAATGATATATCTCAAGATAAATTAGGACATTGTTGTCATTTCTTACTATTATCTCATCAATAGCAATTAAAATACATCTATGTCCTGTGTTTAATAATTGCTGTGAAAGTGTTGAGCAATTTTCAATTGCATTTGTGTTTAAATAAAATGTATATTACAGGTCTTAATTTCTCATACGAATTCATAGATTTCCATTATAGAGAAATTTTTTTGGAGAAACTAGAGAAATCCCTCACTTTATACCCAAAAGTAAATAAAGATCCTCAATCAAGAAAATTACTTGAGTCATCAAATGGACAGCAAAGTGATATCATTATGTGAATTTCTGTCATGTGCTTACAGTTGACTATAAATTTTTATACTACTTCGGTTTTACAGATGATTCAGTGACATTAATTCCTTTGGGTGCTGCATTGCCATTGCCATCAAGAATTAAGATCATGGCACCAGAAGATGGAAAACTTTCCTGGAAGTCCTCCATAACAGAAACCTATGCTGTTTTCTAGTACTTGATTCTGCTAGTGTTTTGGATGATTCAACCACAGTGTTTTTTGAGTGTAGTGTCAGTAAAGACAAATGAATTGTAAATAAAGGTTGTTTCTAAATGGACTTTTTCTATTTTTTTATATTCCTTGATTCCTATGGTGTAGTTGTGTGTTTGAATTTGATAAGGATTGGTTTGTCTTGGGAGATTAATCTTCATTAGAGTGTGAACTACTGCCTCCAGTTAAAACCTTTTAAAATGGAATTAACCTCTATTAGGGTTTTTAAACTGTTATTGTTAAAAACTGTTAAGTTCAATCGTAATAACCATTACGTTCTGGTTTGAGGTAGGGTATGAGCTTCATTCCCTTCCCTCAACGTTGTTGGAGCAATGAAGTTATATTTTGCCTCTGACCAGGAACGGATCTAGAGAAACATTTCGGGGGGGGGGGGTCCGATCAAAAAATTTAAAAATAAAAAACATTTCGGCTTTCACAAAACGTGACGTTAGAATTGTGTTAGACAAATTCGAATATTTTCGCTAGTGATTGCTTATTAAATTGTTTGTTTATTTGCGTTATTTGAGTTTCATTTTCGAAAAATAGGCAGAAGTGATATTTCGGGGGGGGGGGGGGTCCGGACCCCCAGGACCACCCCCTGGATCCGTCCCTGCCTCTGACTAATAAAGTAAAATTCGGTTACAACTAGAGGGACGGAGTTTACACCTGCATTATTACGGGAAACTGCGTGGGAAACAAAAAACTGTAAAGCTAAATTTCATAAGTAATTTATTAGCGAATGATGTTTTAATGATTTATTCCCACTTCCTGACCCCACTTTCATAGAAGTTAATAAAATATGTACTCTGATCTTTTCCTTTAGCGCGATAGTGTTCAGCGTTTGATTGTTACATAATTGAATATGCCGCCAACCGCGTTGATATAATCGCTGGAAGTTACGGCACGTTGAGAAAAAATTCGCCACAAAGTTACCTACCACTAACAAAGAAAATAGTCAATGTAATCATATCGGGGGACATGGAGAAGCCCGCGGTACATTCGAAACCGCGTAAAAGTGAGGGACGTTATAACAAGAATTTAACCGTATCTAATCTATGCATGAAGCTGCAGAATTCTTACCTAGAATATATAGCCTTGAAAATCTCTATTGTTTAAATTATATCTGGCATAAACTTCATATTTCAAACATCAATATCATAAGTAATTTCCCAGTTACGGTTATTTCACGAACAGAGACGTCCGTGTGCCATGCAATAAATAAATACCACTTATTATAAATGTCTTTATTTTTTAATATCTTCCGCCTTGTCGATAAAATGATTGCAACCTCCGGCTCTTAATCAGTCAGTTATTAAGGAATGTTCATCATAATCTAAATAGCGGTAATATTTTTAATCTTTTGTGTGCATTGCTACCTTAGTTTCGCTCTCGGAGTTAGTTTTTATCATTTAACATTTGGTATACTTCGAAAAAAATATTTCTCTCGGTTACTATAACTCAATGGAGAATAATGGTTATTTTATCTGTAATTGATGGTCTAATTCAAGCCATTAATTCCGTTTATCGCGTAGTCTTACGTCCTACTCCTATGAAATAGAATACGAATACGCTCAAATTTGGGTGATCGTAAGATGGCCGCCATGCGCATCACGAGGCTTCACCCCCTCCACCGCCACTGCCTATCTAGTAATATATATCTGTGAGTGGACCCCACCCGTTAGTGAGCCTCGACTCCTACACCGGCGCCGAAACGGCTGCGCGCCGGTTCGGCCCATTCCCTAGTGAATCTAGGTTTTTTCAAGTCGAAGCACAGCATTACAAACTCCATACACTTGAATGATAAACTTAAAAATTTATCTATCCCACCAAATTGTAAACTCGCTTCCTTCGACGTGAACAATTTATTCACCAACGTTCCAGTTGATGAAGCCATGAACATTGTGGAGAATATACTATTGGCAAACCATTTGAATTCAGACTATTTTAATGACATTTTAAACTTACTTAGAGTATTTGTACGTCAAAATTATTTCTTATTTAATGGTAAATTTTATATACAAAGAAAAGGACTGGCCATGGCCATGGCCATGTACTATATATATAGAAACATAGGAGAGAAAAAATACACAATATATTGAAGAAAGTCGTGTTATTTATTTTAATAAAAAGTGAAATAGCATCAAAATCTACATTATTACAATTTTAAAAACTGATAATATTCACGCAGAAAAATAAGTTTCTCTGCCATTTCTGGGCACAGGGACGCTTTTTTGTTTGTGATAACGTTCCCGGCCGTAGAGTTAACCTTTTCTGATGGCACAGAAGAGGCAGGGACAATGAGGTACCTTAGCGCAATATTTTTCAGACCCTCACAGGCTCACAGGCCGTCCAAAAACTAATGACATCGGCATTTTCGTTTAAAATAGGCTCCTCCAAATAAGTATTGACATGCACTATAGCCTGTGAAGTGCCGGAAATTGTTGGCTTCTGCTTCGTGCTTTTTGCTCTGAATTCGTCCAAAAAAAAGAATCGCCCTGTAAAAGAATTAAATTATCAGTTAAGATAAATACCTAGTAAACCATACTCAGTTTTTCGACGCAGCTACAACCCTGTATTGGGCAATAATTGTGTTTTTAGGTTGGGCTACACACAGGGCCGAATGCGGGGGCCCCAGGGCCGATCAATATTGATCGGCCCTCACATTTGTGTGGGGGCCCTTTTGCGGTCACAAATTAATGACATTATACAATAAGATTATGTCTTCAATTCATTTTATTTATTTATTATCGTAATTTTAACTTAGTCATCTAATACAGCGTAGAAGTCAGTAGAGTTAAACATAAGTAAATTGTTTCAAATTTCATCTGTATACAGTTTTAATAGATGTACTATCAAATTGTAATATTAAAAAGATTTAGTGCGGTCATCAATTTATCTATCACTGGAAGAAAAGCTTTTATACGAAATTTGTCTCTCGCTCAATGTTGTACCGCGGAGACCTGGGACTCCTGAGAGTCAAGGTATTGCAACCGTACATTACTTGATCTGACCTTAACAGATTCAAAGTCACAAGTCCTTGAAAAGGTTATTGCTGCTTCCTCGTAAGTTTCGATAGCATTCACATTAGCGATGAATTATAATATAAAAATAAATAACATGAAATTAATAACCTAAAAATACATGTTATACATTTTTTAGGAAATTATTATATGAATCTCCAGCAGTTTTATGAAACAAATCCGACAGCATTTCGAATCACTTTCACGAAAATTTTGTCAACTTAAATCCTTAAAAAATTTGTTCTCATTTTTTGTGGGGGCCCCAAAATGTGGGGGCCGAGGCCCCGTCGGCCCTACCCTTAAACCGGCCCTGGTTACACAATTATTGCACAATAAGTTGTTACTGCGTTCAAAAAATGAGGTATGGTTTACTAAGTTGGTCATTGAGGTAATGTTTAAACCATGAATAATGTTTAAACATACTATCGAGAATTTTACCTTGCTTTGGTAGACATTCAGCATCACTGGTATTCAATTCATCGGCTGAAGTTGTTTTTCTTGCAGCCTGGAAAAGTTTTGCAATTTCATTTTTCAGTTCTGCTTTGATAACTGTGCTGGCGTTTCGGAAACTGCACTCCTGTACGAAACCATGCTTCTTGAATCTAGGGTCAAGAACCGTTGAAACACTGTAAAAAATGTAAATACATTGATAACAATAATTTCAGTTATAATCAATATTATTTTCCTCAATAAATTTCGAATTAAGTTAATTTTTTATGTTTAGAATTCAAAGGAAATAAAGTCTCCTTAAATCTATCAATTAAATTATAACATTTAAATTTGTAATAGCAGTTTTTACTAACTGTTTATAACAAGTAAATCGTTCTATTTATTTTTTTGCGTTCATTTCTTATTTTTCATTGGTTATCAAATTTTTGACTTACGAGGAAATTGTTCTCTCCTCATATTTTAACATCCGGTTATTTATCTCGCTCAAAAGGTATCCACAAAGTTCTTGCGCGATGTTAGAGGTGAGTTGAGTTTCGAGATTTTCCAGTTTCCTGTAAAGAAGTTTGGTGCAAGGAACCACAAGTGAAATCGTCACGTATGACCCGCCCCGCGAATGGTTCAAGAAGGGAAATTATCTCCGGAACCGCTCGGATTTCAGAAGGAGTCAGCAATGGAATTTTTGATTCTGTTTTAGCGAGGACGACCACGACTGCATCAGAGGCTTTGTGATAGCTTTTGAGCATATCCAACGATGAGTTCCACCGAGTATACACAGACTGTATTAACTTCACCACGGGTTGATTTCGGAGTTTTAGCTCGTTAGCCAATTCTTTTGTGGCAATTCCACTGCTGTGAAAGTAGGTTGTGATGCGTTTCACCTTTTTCAAAACGGTGTACACGGAAATCTCGTCCAATTCTTCGGCTTCGTCATCTTCGAAAATTTTTGTTGTGTCGTTTCCAGGAATGTTACGTGTTTTCAAAATGGCTGAATTCACCACCAACTGAATCGTGTGTGCGGCACAGGGCATATTTTTAACCTGAAAAATATCGCAAATTGATTTATAAATTATTGTTTTGCTTGTATTTGTAAGCTTATGTCCATTCGTAGGAGAACATAAAATTTCTAAAAGAAAATTGATGAAAAATTTTGGGCATTATTTACACAAAAAACGTATACTACTAAATTAAAGAGAATTCTTACTATATTCTTCTTATGATGTATAACATATTGAAAAATTTGTGAAGTTTACTGCAAATGGTTTGAAAATCTTCTCTAAACGTGATGTACCTGCATTTCAGTGCAAACTCCAACCATATTTTTCGCATTGTCAGTCACTGCGCACACGATGTCGAGTCCTGGAAATTTTGCAATATTTTCCCTCAATATACTTGTGAGGTTTTCTATCGTCGATCTCCCTGAAATTGGATTGACTCCTAGAGTCACAGTTGTATTGGCGTTGTTCCTCAAAAAGTGCCCGGTGACGACGAGATATCCTTGCGTCGTACAACTGGTCCAGCCATCAAACGTAAGCGCCACGGATCTGTTCGAAAATAATTGACGTGAAACAAATGTGTGTGTGTGTGTGTGTGTGTGTGTACGCGTGCGTGCCTGCGTGTGTTTTTTATTATCATCATCATCATCATTATTATTATTATGATTATTATTAGTGTGTGTGTGTGTACAGTTTACTCTACTAACCCCACGTCCTTCATGATTGCAGAAACATTTGCAGCAGTTTTTTCGTAAGCCGATGCTATCATTACGTCACGAAGTTGACGGCGACTTGATAAAGAGTACCTTGGATCGAATTCCCTGAGCATTTCAACAAAAGCTTCCTGTTCGACAATACTCATCGGCTGCAGACCTCGGATAACAAATCTCACTACAGCATTGTCTAATGTTTTTTTTCGTTCACTTGTACGGCCATATGGATCTATTTTTTCTTGCACCACAAAATTTTTCAAAGAAGCTTGGTGCTTCCTTTTTGGGCATTTTTCGGTTTTTCCTCTGAAAATATGCAAAAGAAAATTTGAATATTTTTCTTTTAACATCAATGTTATTTTGCTTTTTCAAATAAAGTTTCGACTATTTCATTACATTTTCAAACATAAATGTATGAATAAGTTATTTTTAAAAAATATCCATTAACTCAATTTTCTAACAATTATGATCGTGATAATTTTAATTTTTTGAAAATTATTTGCAATCTCTATTTTTAGTCACATTTTATGCATTCATTTATTCAAAACTGTTTTAATTCAATATTGTGATAGTTTCATTTTTATCGATGTTTTTAATATGTTTTTTCTGTGGCATTTTTATTTTATTTTTTTTAGTAAGTATGATAAGTCAATTTTTTCTATCACATATGTATATCAGATATATATTTTTCAATGACAATAAACCTAATCATGCACTATTTAATAATATTTCGTAATATTTTCATGATGAAAGCTTCATAATACATGGATGGGTTCAACAGTATATGAAATATACACAAAATAAAATACTAAAATAAAAAAATTTTCTTAAAATAGTTTCTTGTGACTAGTTTCTATAGAAAATGGCAAATTTTAAAAACAATTAGCATTTTTACTTCAATTGTATGAGTTTTTCAAAACAATATGAAAAAACTATAAAATATTTTTAGCTGTAAAAGTAGCTCATTTTAGCTGTAAATGTGAAATCCTAAACTTCCATATAAATCATACTTCATGAACAAAAGAAGTCGCAAAGCTCACCCCGATTTTTCGTTTTCCCTATTAATTTGTTCATCAGCGTCTTCAGCTCTGGGCCGATCGCTGGTCCACGAGCGTGCGACTGCCGAAGATGTCCAGCGGAAGAGGCTTCATTCGGAGGTTAAGAATTCATAATTAGGCCGGCTGTGGGCTCGGATTCCGTGACAGATCTAAACTCTGGTGCTCCACCGCCAACAGGGAAATACTAAATATTTAGTTTGAATTGAACCCTGTTTATTACGCTGCACAGTGGGCTAGAATAGAAAAAAGCTGGCCAAAAATAAAAATGTGCTTTTCTTGAGTGCGGACCTTGAAACTTCGCATAGTCGTTCTTAAAAAATTCTGTATATAGCTGTGAAATCATTTGCGTTGGGTCCCACGCGTTAAAATTCTACAGGGGGACAAAGTTGAAAAATTTCACGAAAAATGCCGGTCCTCGATGTTTCGCAAAATTCTTCAATTTCAAGCCAATCCTGAACCATAATGAGCGAAATCATCGGGTAAAAAACGATGCGGCATTATAAACCTAATTTTTATGCTTCATAATACGGGGTTTGTATGGACACAGCTGAATATTTGTATTATTCTTATGCTAGATGGTCAAAGGCTTATAACAGTGCAGGTGTTCAAGTACCTTGGAAGCAAAATCAATTCAGATGGTCGAAGTGATAAAGATCTCATTAGTAGGATTAATCAGGCAAAGGCGGCTTTTAATAAAAATAAAATGCTCCTTACATCCAACAGCATCAACCTGTGTTTAAGAAAACGCCTCTTCAAGACCTTCGTATGGAGCGTTTTACTTTATGGAAGCGAGACATGGACTCGTGCTCCGGATGGAAGAAAACGGATTGAGGCATTTGAGATGTGGTGCTACCGGAGAATCCTCAAGACATCGTGGGTAGACAAGGTGGCCAATGAGGAGGTATTAAGGGGAGCTGAAGAAGTGCCATTTCTGTGGAGCACAATGAGAAAGAGAAGAGACTAGGATAGACTTATGTGATAGTGGATTAGGCCATATATACATATATAATACAGATTAGTGGATAGGCCACACCCTAAGACACGGAGGATTGTTAACAACAGTATTGGAAGGCTCAGTCAGGGGCACCAACGCAAGGCAAGGCAGATCGAGAAAGGAATACCTACATCTGATTGTAGAAGATATGGGTTACCATTCCTACTTGGAGCTAAAGAGACTGGTGCAAGATCGGGAGGAGTGGAGACGGAATACAACTGCTGCAAACCAATCTTAAGATTGCCAACAGAACAAGAAGAATAGCCTGGGGGAAAGAAAGACCAAAAATAAATATCCGTCCGTGCGATTATTTCCCTAAAACGCTTCGTCGATGCCTCTCGGAGGTCGCGTTCGCTCCTTACTGTCGATAATCGGTAATTGGGGGTGGGGAGACGTAGAGGGGGAAGTGAATGTTTCTTGGTAAGCTTAAAGAGGGGGAAAGGGTTTGGGAAGTCGAAGTAAGTGTTTCGTGGAAATTATTTACATAGGTTCCATCGCGTCCTTTCTTCCGCCTTTATGCAATGAGTGCGATAATCTCCCTTCGAAGGAGCTTGAATACCCGCAGGGGTCTGAAAATTCAGAAGACCCCAGGATGCTGCGGTGTTCAACAAATCTCAGGCTGCGCCCGGTTTGGCCGACATATTTTCCTTTGCAAAGAACCCTTGAGAGACTTCAAGGGGTGTAGATGTCCGAGGAAAACGATTAGCCAGGTGATATGATGTACCTCCTAGAAAAGGATGATTCACTCATTTTGGCCTATTTTTGTCAGGCGGGGCGAGAGAAGGTTTTTGTTGCTGACCTTAATTTCTTTTAAGAATTTTATCCTCTAATGACGTTTAAAGGAAGAAGAGGAATATCACTCCACACAATTAGCGGTGAATCCAGTGAAGTAAATGAGCAAGCGGTACATGATTGGCTTCCAATTCTCAAGTCGATCCTCGAAAGATACGAAGAAAAGTTAAGTAATGCAAAAATCAAATTATCGTTTAAATACTATAAAAATACAATAAATACTTTAAATTATAATCTCCACATAATAAGGACATATACAATGCGGATGAGACAGCACTGTTTTACAATTTACTGCCGGAAAAAACTTTGGCTGTTAAGGGCGACCGCTGCAAAGGTGGAAAATGGAGTAAGGAGATAGGCTTAGGCTTATGTGATAAACTAAAACCATTATTTATTGGAAAATCCGTGCGTCCCCGAGCTTTTTGTGGCCAGCGAAATATTCCCTGTACTTACGAGTCCAACGCCAAAGCATGGATGACAGGACAAATTTCTACGCAATGGCTAAAGGCTTTTGATGCCAAAGTTGGATGGATAAATAGTGCGTTGCAGCGGTTGCAGCCAATTGATCAGGGCATTATTAGAGGTATAAAATACCATTTTAGATCACACCTCGTTAATACGTTAATGAGGAAGTTAATGTCAAAAGAAACCCGCATCAAATGGAACGTCCTGGAGGCAATCCATGGGTTTGCATTGGACTCGGGTGTTTCAAACATTCGGGCTTAAAAAAATACAGAAAATGTTTCTGTGGGTGGATCTGCTGAGCTGAATTCGGAGTTAGTGACCGAAAGCTGGAGAACTGTGTCCAGCATATTGGACGTGTTGCTCCTTTGATGATTTCGTTGCGTTAGACGCGGAAACTGCTGTTAGTGGTTTACTGGCTGACCATCAACTAGTAGAGCAGCAAAAGAATTACAGCAGCGAATCGTCGGATATCGAGAGTATGGAAGAAGATTCGTATAAAATTCCTTAGTAGCGAGTCCCTCTCGCAACCATTAGGGTTTCTAAATTCTTTGTATTTAGCTAAAAACGCCTCAGTGGATGATTTAATGAATTTAAAGCGTGTAGAAGATTTTGTCACCAAACACTGTATTAATAACTTTAAACAGACAAGAATTGATTCATTTTTTAAGTAAACGCTTTTTTATGTAGAGTGAGACCGAGAAATCAGGTTTTTACACCAATATATGTTTCTTAATTATTGTAAAGTTCTTCTAACCAGGGCCGTAGCTAGCATGGGGCAGGTGGGGTGGTGCCCCAGGGCCCCCAACGGGAAGGGGCCCCTTCTCGTCGACCACTTTTTAGGCCCTGAAAGAGCCTTACCTCGGCAAAGACTTTAGGGGCCCCTGAAAATGCCTCAAATTGAACAATTGTCTCCCAAAATATGCGTCTCCCTATATGCACGGGAAATTCAAACTAGACAACTCTAGGTGTACTTTAAAATTTGAAAAAAGATTTCCGTATGAGGGGCCCCAAATTTACTTGTTGCCCCAGGGCCCCCGAGGCTCTAGCTACGGCCCTGCATATGATATACCTGGGTATAAGGATGTACTAGTAAAAACGTAGGTGAATACCTGGAAATAGGGAATCGTGTATTCAATGCTGAAGCGTTTCGTAGGTTGAAAGCCACAGACAGACACAACATATGTGAAAAATTCCTCGTGAAATGCACGTCATAGGCTTTCAAGAAAAGCGTTTACTGCGAGCGCAAGTTGTACCTATTGGGACCTTGACTCTTGTATATTTTATCATTGTACCAAAAAAGAGCTCACTTTGTTCGACGAATTTTGCCTCGTCATTCATGTGACATTGTGAAAAGGAGTAATGCTCTTAAAGATTATGAGTTTATCTTTTAAAAGTTTGAGTAAAAATGCAGAATACGTCGTTTAGAGTTCTTCGAGCAGTTCTCTACGAAAGCCTACTCTAAATATTTTCACAGAAAAATCGCGCCATTTCTAGGAATTAGGAATCTATATTGAAACTGACCAAGAATCAAAGAAATTACGGTCAATTACTATGATTCGAAAGGGAAAAGAGATGAATAATTATAGCTAACAAGTAGAGCTTGGTATTTGACGCTGTCATTTTCATTGAATCTTTCTAAAATTCATCCTTTCATGTTCGTATAGTTTTATTTTCTAATTTTGGATTTACTAATGTTTTTCTCAAACTCCAAATATCCATCAATGAACCATGTAAAAATAAACCACTCAACCATATGTAAACGTATTTCATCTATCATGTCCATACAAGAATATAAATATAAAAACGGAGTTGAAAAAAGTCTGACGGGGCCGGGAACCAGGATCTCGAGTTAATAAGAATTTATTTTCTTCCATTTCTTTCTCTCTTTGCGATTAAATATCATCTTAAAACCTTCCAAGCATTCTTTAATTTTAGTTTATATTTATTCTAATATATATAATTTCGTACAGTGGGCTAGAATCGAAAAAAGCTGGCCAAAAATGCTAAAGTGGATTTTGTTTGTGCGAACTTTGATACTTTGCTTAGTTATTAAAGAAAATAAATTCTAATTAACTCGAGATCTATATAGCAATATATGTGTATGGCGTGGTTACCTAACTCCAATATTCAGTTACTATTTTTTTATAAACAAAAGCCCATTGAGTTAAACGGCCAGACACGCGTCCACTATTTTTAAGCAAAGAGCGTACCCTGAAAGATTGGTGAGAATCCGTTTCTTAATTATCCATGAACCTGGTGTCCCCCTTATCGCTACAAATTTTCATTTCTCAAAATTGTTTGGCATCAAGTCGGCACGGGTTACCATAATCCAATCGCAATAATATTTATTAGGTAAGTTTATAAAACCAAATAGAAAAAAATAGAGGGTATGCGTAATTGAAATCGCAATTTTTTTTCCAGTACGTATTGGGACACCCTAATGTATACATACATTTATTTATATAGGAAAATAATCTTCATAGTCGTTCTTTGCCCTTCAAAAGGTAATAACGGGAATACAGTGATGTGATATCGACTTCCATCTGGCATTAGCATTACTGAGCCAAACATCCAACGTAATATCGTAAAGAAATGTCATAGGCTACGGAAAACACGAATATATACTGTTAAAGGATTCATAATAAGCATTACTATTGGCTAAAAGTAACAAGAGAACATAGTCGAAAGAAGCAATCACAAACAAAGTCTTTTAACGCCAAATACTTATCAAGGAGGCCCAATAATGGAAAATAAATAATATCTTCGTCTACAATTAATGAATTTTAGAGTACGAAACAAACTCATAGGAAAGTCTTTTGTGATACAGGTAAAACGAGGATTTTACAAAGCGCGCTCTAGCGTTGACCTTTATGATTAATGGTTGGGTTATAAATGTGAACTAGCAGTCAATAGTTAAAATCGCAGTAAACCGTAAATGTATAAAACCGGGAATTGTAGTCTTGGACGCCTGTCGAAGACATCGCGATGGAAAAGCTAGTAAAAGGATTTCCTCAAAATTAAATTAGAAGTAAATTAAATTAAATATATGAAAATGGTGTATTAATCCGATTCTTTTATAATGAAAACATGACATAATTCATATGTGGTCATTTAAAACCTTAAAAATTCCTCATCTTCATCAAGTAAAGAGAACTGTTAAACAAAAAAATTTTATTTAATTATTATGGCTTTTTACCATGTAACCATCTTCTCACATTGATTCCAAAGAAAACTTTGTCCGTGCGATTTTATTGGTAGTATTTATTGGTTTTATTCGTAGTAATTATTGGTTTTATTGGTAGTTGGTTGCTTGCAGATAATTAGGTAGCAGAGCTTTAAATTTTAACATTCGGCCACAAGTGTATTTCGTGATTGAATTTGTTTTATATAATATCTATATTAATTAGACTTGCCAAAAATAAGTTTCAGTAAGAAATAATTGTGCTGAGTTGCAAGAGTTTGGGTACAACAAGTGTTATGCAGCAGTTTCACTTATTTACCCTTTGGTGGTAAAGGGTTAATATTGTGTTTGGCGTAAAAGTGGAGCCCTGATGTTTGGGAGATTTTTTTTAGGATTCAAAGGTCGACTTATACACCGGGCATATACAGTAATTGAAACTCCCTCTTCCCTGTACTACATCCTAGTAAAGTAGATGGTAGAAGTCCTAGTAAGTTCTAATGATCCTCAGAGCTAAACTCGCTAGAAGCTTATTCATGGTATGATCATGACCTTGCCAGAAAGGTCATGAAATAGGATCCAGACAAAAAGGAGTTCATGCAATATCTGTACCACAGTGAATTGGCTCAAAAACAAGTATACTCATAGAGTGGACACTATGAGTGATGCTGTCATTTTTAAATCACTGTTGAAAAAGTCAAAAAATGCCGCCTCATCTAATTAACTCATGTATATAACGTGCCAAAATTTTGATATGCCAATGGCATACATGGAGCTCGACCCTCTAAGGAGAGTGTTGCACCCAGCAGTGATGGGGGTATGGCCATCTCAGTCATCATTCCACAAAATCCTTACCTAATGTACAACAAAAAAAGATAAGGGACAAAGGAAGCAAGTGCTGGAACCAGGATGTTGATGATAAGATGGATGAAGAAAAACTGGAATAGCTGGATATATTCTCATACTTGAGTAGTATACTTTCTTATAATGGAAGGTGCTCAAGATTAGGTTCTTTGACTTAGGCCAAGAAAGTTTTCAAGTAAAGGAAACTGATCACAAGAGGTGTTGATAAGCAAATCAATAAAATACGAGGCTTGTCCAGAAAGTAAGTGTACTGAATTTTTGAAGGTTACAAATTTTTTTTTGCAGAGGCAATTTTCCTGGTTTTCTTCCATAAAAGTTTTTTCATAAATTCTTCAGAGTAACCATCATTCCGGGCTATGGTTTTGATGGTGGACAGTTCTTTGGAAAAGGCTTCGTGGGAGAGAGGGACATTTAAAAGGAGGTGGATTAGGGAGTGGAAACTGGCGTGTTTATACATACATACAAGGGGCTTTATGGGAATGCGGATGGAATGAATCAGAAGGGATCACATGATCAGTATAAGAATCTTTCGTAAATACAGTAGAAGTCCGTTATAACGAGTACGGCATATAACTAGAGTCGCGTTATAACGAGTGATTCTTTGGACGTTGTCCATCCCACAGCAAGAAGAATAGGGAGTTACGTCCATTATAACGAGTGATCAAATTCTGAGGTATCGTTATAACGAGTGCCACGGTTCTATATTCGTCTTTCAGGTAGCATATCTCGTAATCGAAGACGTCTCACAAGTTTCACTATCCCCTTTGTCCCTCACGTCTCCTATATCTTATCCTCTTGTATCTTTTCGGCAATGATCCCTCTAGTTTGAATCATTTTATTGGCATCCACCTGTGGGATTTGTTTTCATTCGAAACTTGGCACTAAATCGTCTAATGGGGGGGAATATAAGAGATAAAAGCAGCGCTTGAGTTTCTAGTGTGACAGTTTTGTGATGGAGAGTAAAAGAAAGGCTTTAGGTTTAGTAAAGAAATTTGAATTTGTGCAAAAGAGAAACCACGAGTAAATCCGAAATCGGTAGACAGTATTTACTAACTAAGGGGCAAATTTCGGGAAACAATTAATGCGAACTGACTGGAACGGCGATATTTTTTGGTTAATACTTCACTGAAGGATTAGTAGTAACTAAGTACAAGTACGTACCTGCAAGTTGCCTTCAATTGAGCTTTGTGTAATGTTTAATCAAAAGTGCTTTGTTACCATGTTTCAAATAAAATGCTTTCCATTCTTACATAGTTTATCTGATTATTTTTTCCTAAAAATTAGCGCAAAGCGCAATTACAAGAAAAGCATTATTTCTCGGTTCCCTCGATTAAGATTTCAGAAGTGAGAGATGGCATGGCTTTAAAGGGTGGGAGTTGAACGGGAAGGTTTCTGTTTGTGCCTGGAGGACAAGACAGGAAAGATGAGAGCTGCCGTGGGGGATGACGATATACGAGGGTAGAGGAGAAGGAATTCTGCTCTCACCAGCTGCGTTGAAGAATTGCCGGCACCAGAGAAAAACTCATGCCAAACGAGCATGAGTCTCGTAACTACTTATCCTACTGGAAAGCCATGTTTAATATATGTGATATATATAACCATGTGCAGCGTAAAGCGGTTCGTTTTGTTAAGAAATGCTACGATAAAAAAAAAGCAAGCGTTACAAAAATGCTCTCAGACGTAGGTTGGGAATCCTTGAAAGAAAGGAGATTGGAAGCTAGGCTGCGATTGCTTAATAAATTCAGGGAAACTACATTTGCGGAAGATACAATAGGAATCATACAAACCCAAATGGTGGTTTCTGATGATGGCATAACCAGTTGCCGAAATCGGTCAAACGTTAGTATTTATTTCATTGTGGAATTGTACTAGTTTTGTAATAAATCTTTATTTATTCCACTGGTGTTTACACCCCCTGCCACACGCCGAAAGGCGGCTTGTAGATGTAATAGACCACCGACTCTCTTATAGAATTTGAAATTTCTACAACAACGGGATAATTACGAAATTATTTTTTAATTATGCATGCTTTTCTTACGGAGCATTACTAACTAATAAACGATTATATATAAATCTATACACCGAGATTATTATACAGAAGCGCGTCTGCAACCCCTGCCATAGACCAGAATATTTAGAGGCGCATGTCCACTTACCACAGCACTCTTGGAATTCGACCAAAGAGTAGCATAGAATCCGAAATGCGTTAGCTGCGACTCAAGCGGGCATTTAATGATTACTTACCCTCCTTGCCGTAGCTTCACGTCTTCGAATGGCAATTTCTACGTCGCATTATCTTGAATCATTATTTCATCTTATTCAACTGCCTGCTATTCACTTGGCATTCTTTTTCGGTAATAATATAACGCTGGTATCTAAATATCTTATACTCTAATTCACAATGTTTTTTTAAGTATGCAATTCACTAAGAACATTAATTATATTTTATGGCAGTCTCAAAGGTAGTTTCATTTATCAAGAATTGCTTCCCTTAAATTTCAATTTGTATTCTTCTCTGGGTGATAATGTTACTTGCCCCTCACATTCAACATATGCTTTAAAGTTAGCATCAGACCTTCATTACAAAGGCAAATCCCATCTCACCCCCTACTTTCCACAATTGTCTTATTATGACACCATTATATATGACTTCCGTTCAAACCATGACAAAACCCTTTACACGTTTTCAAAACAACACAATATATTTTATATACAGGTTAATACAAAATATCTTTGATCAGATGCTCACGAGCAGGATTAGGTTATGTAAAAACTCCTTGATATAAAGGCGAAATTCGTTTTCATGTTATAAGAGAATCGCCATTTCACCTAAGATTCCTAATAAAACGATTAGGCTGATTGTATTCGAATTTTACACTAGCCTCCTATCTTTCCAGTCCAACGCAATTTCCCTTTCCATTCCCACCAGTTTTGGCAATTGACTATCGCAAATCTTTTCAAAAGCGACAAAACATTCCCGTATATACTCAAATCCTAGGATTCCTTCGGCAAGAACCCGTATTATCGCTATCGTACCTCTTATTCCCTCCCCCTTCTAAAATCGAGAGGGTTTTTTTTTTTGATTTAATTAATTCTTTAACCCGACCATTAATGCCCATTAGAAACCCTTTTGCCGCGTGAGATATTAATTTAATTGAACGATAATCCCGACGTTCATCTTGTATTTGTATCTGAAATCGGATAGGCATACCAAAATCCTCTGGTCAATCTCATCGCAATTTTTCTACATTAATCCAGGAAACATTTCTGTTCCTTGTCCTCCAGATTCTTATGGAAATAACTGGAATATCACAATTGCAATCTAAGATATCACAGTTACAATATCGTTCTGTTCAAATCCTTGCTTGAATTCTTAATCTACGCTGGTATCAGCAGCCAATTAAGCTGGACGTACCTGCTACTGATTGTAATATAACCAAGTAACGGCCCACACCGTCGATTTTACCCTGGTATGTTTCGTGTATATTTCCCCGACAATTGCTCAAAGGATTCTTTCCATCATCACCTTGTAGATTGCAGTCTTTTGGATGATATTTATCATAAAAGCAATGAAAACACAAACATTATCTGCAATGAGAACATTTTGTGAATGCCGGTTTCTTGCACTGACAGGCTCTAACGATTCATTTTCTCCGGTAAAGCAAAATCATTCACTTTTAAAAAGAATTCCCTATTAACAGTCCGGCGAAAGTTAATAGATAACGCAAATAATGTCATTCCTCCCCCTACCCTCATCCCCTCCCTCTGCCCTCATCCCCTTCATTTATTTATTATTATCATTACAAAAATATCACAATTGGACTAATCGTCCGGTAGCAACACATATCACATATATTATACATACATACATATATCCTATCTGTACATAATTTTAATACAAAAATGTATCAAATAAAATACTTCTCTTCTCTCATAATACAAGTTTTTTCAGGGTTCCCAGTAGGTCTTCACGGCTACCGTAGCTGTCCCAGGGACAAGTCCCCACCGTACATCACCCTACGAGGCAATCCCATACTCCAACTGTACTCGTCAACGTAAAGCTCACTCGTCCTCAATATTTTTACCCAATCTTTTTACAAACTCCCTATGAAGTTTTGGGAAGGGCTCCAAGACTCCTGCAGGCAAATCATTCCAATCTGTAATAGAAAGATTTAGAAAGGAGATTTTACAAACGTTTGTTCGCTGTTTTATTAATTTAAATTTATGTCTAAGGTCTTTTCTGCCACACATTTTGCCATAGTGATTATGTTTGATATTTCCTCAAATGAATTAACTCCTGTGTATACTTCAAAAAACGTAGCTCTATCCTTTTCTTTGATCTTTGCTTTTGTTGTGTTGTGTTTTAAGCAAGCTTCAGTTTGAACTTAAGGAAAACAATTCTATTACTTAATGGACGTAAGGATGGTTACTTAAATCAACGTGGTTTGAATAAAGATAAAGGCAATGGGGGGAACGGAAAAGATTAGAGAGAGCGCCATTTTCCGATTCTTATTATTTAGGAAGGAATCAATCATTTTAAATGAGAATCCGTTTTCCACTGCAATTTGTTTAATTACATTTAGTTCATTTAAAAATTGATGTAGTTTCGATGGGAAGTTAAGGTGAACTAGATGACAAACTGAAATTTCAATATTGCTATTATTCATAGAAAGGGCGAGGTCCAAATAAATTAAGCAACTATTTTGTTTGTGTTCGATGACGAATCTGAAGGAGGAATGGAATTAGCTGAAGAACATTTACTGAGTTCCAAATGCAAAATATATCATCAGCAGCACATCTTACCCATGTTCCAATATTCTTCAATCACCCGGCTGACACAGTTCCAAGCTGACCCATAAATATTTCTGCAAGGAGTGGGAAAGAGGAGAACCTTTCGCCAGGCCAAAAGGTTGGGTAGAAAAACTATAATTAAACAAGAAGTGATTCTGGGCAAAAGAAACTTCGATCAGGAAGGCAGTTTCAAGCACAAAGAGTTAATTTTCCATGTAATTACTGCACAGTAAATCCTTCACCTGCGAAAAAAAAAAAACATTTCCTGCGGAAATCAAAATACTTCGGTTTATTTATTCACCATGGATACAAACCTCTACCCTTCTTGCAGTAGTACTTTACCAAGTGGGATATCAGTTAGCTGATGTATGTCCTGCAAATATAGAAATTTATAAATAAAAGACGGTTTTCCGGGTAAACGCTAGATTTGCTAATCCCAAAAGGAGGGTGATTCTTGAATGTTGCATTGGGAAATATGTCCCAGCCAAATTTCAATCAGAACTGAGGTTAAGCTACCGTGTGAACAAATTGAAGCAGGTTCCGCTTATCATTTCAGTAATAAAATCCCTCTGGAGATGAATATTGCGAGGTATTTGATTAGAGGGAAGATCCCTTAATGATATGCACTATTCCGGACTCAAACTCCAAAAGTAAATGTACGATATTATTTTGACATGCCAGCCCAAATGCTATACCAACCATTACGGGTACCTCTAAAATGTATCGCCCAATACTTAAGATCCTAGCCCATTTCAAGACATCATGTGGCGCCATGTTCACACGCTTGCCGTGAGACAGGATCAACTTAAAAACCCCTAAATATAACCATTATTTGTATCCTTAATTGTACCGTAAATTTTATCCTTAATTAATCATTAAGCAAACCCCTTGATGTACCCTTAAATCTAATCATGATTGTACCCTTAATAAAACCCATAATTGCCTTAATAAAACCCTTAATTTTAATCTCTATGTAGCCTTAGAAAACCCTTACTTTTACCCTTAATTTTACCGCAAATTTGACTCTGAAACGAAATGGCCAATAATTCCACATAGAAAAACCCTTAATGTATTCTTAAATATACCCCTAATTATACCTTAATAAAACACAAAATTATATCCTTTGCGCACTTAATGAACCCTTGATAAAACCCTTATTGGAACCATCAATTGTATGCTTAAATTTACCCTAAATGAAAGACAGTAACACTCACTGAATAAAACCCTTAATATTATACTTATTAAACTCTTAATGTTCCCTTTATAAAACCCATATTTGTACCCTTTAATATAACCTTTATTTTTACCCTTAATTGAACTCTCAATGGAACCCTTAGTAAGCTCTCTTACGAAGCTTATGCGTCGCATAAAAGAGATACTCATCGGAAATTTCGTATTTCAGTCAGAGCTTTGATTGACGCAACCATCGCTCCGTCATGGGTATCTCTCCTCATCTACTCAAGACTTCTGTTGCGAACAGAGTTGTGGAAATTTAGACATTCTGCCCCTTCCTTCGTGGAATAATGTTCCTATTGACATAAAACCAGCCGATCCTGGATCGAGGGGGGTGCTGCTCCCCTTAGAATTATTGAATGGTCGATTCCTAAAGGGACCGACTTTCTTCACAGTCACCGACAGTAATTAACCTTCGGGACAATATTGTCCCCATGTTAGTCCAGTCATACCGGAGAAGAAATCGCCCCTAGCGACTACTACAGGAATGGTCAAATGATTCAGAGCCCAAAGTAATGCATCGAGACCCTTTCTTCATTCATTCGTGTTACTAATGGTGTAAACCTCAGGCTCAGCAATTTTGAATCTGAGTTCCAAGGCTCACGGTTTGGATTCCGCTGGATTGTTCTTTTCTTGCAACCCCATGCTTTGCTTTTCGGATTTAGATAACCAAACGAAGCGGAGTCAGCGATTTTTTTGCAATTTTGAAGAAGTCCATCTCTGACAGGATGTTACATGGTGAATGCACTTCTTTGAAATTGAATATGCTATGCTCACCGCAGTTATTAACGAAAACCATTTTAACTTTTCAAGCTTGGGAAGTTTAGCTTATTTATTATTATTTCCAGTTAAATTTCGAAGCACAAATATGAATATGAACATAAGCTACTCGGTTTCAACCTTTAAAAACATGTAGCAATGAGCAATACCCGCTCCTCGAACAAAAGCTTAAGTTAATCAGTGGCATGAGATTAGAATTAGTGAGCATCTACAGATATTTAGGTATATTCATCAGCAGGCCAGTGTGCACGGGGGGGGGGGGGTTTTGGGGGTTCGAACCCCCCCGTGAGGATCCTTCATTCAAAAAGTTCCACGTATGATAAATTGAAGATAGGATAAAATGAAATTATTTTATTTAATGTTTCATTTCGTAAACTTTTTCTTCCAAAATTTAGTGCCTCTTTCAACTTTCATGTTAACCTCTGTCAGGACTCCTTTCGTCTCGGTGAGTCACACTTTCGCGCTAATCAGAAATCGAGTTTCACGAACAAAGGGCCTAAAAGCCCACGCTACCAGCGCGCACCTGACTGAAAAACCCCTCCAACGAGCAAATCCTGCGCACGGCCCTGCTCATCAGGAGTGATTTTTAGTTTAAAATGCACATCCATGACGTAGTTGGGTCCGCTATGGGGTTGTGTAACCGCATCCTCTGAGGTAATTCAATCAAGCGTAATAGAGGTAGCTTGTTTTTCTCTTGGAGTGCGTACAACAGGATTTAGCTGTTAGTTACGTTAAAAGAGACTCCAGGTTTGATAGCAGTGAGTTCGAAATGATCCCCCGATTGGGAACCTCATAAGACTGCAAGAACTGATAGACAAAAATTACTCGAGAAATTTTAAAGCATGTGATTAACACAACGAAATACGAGATGCTGTGATTCCCCCTCTCTTCGAACGTGATTCTCGCAGTCAATGAGATTTTGCGAGATTATAGCAAAAATGTATGGCCTACATTGGTCTCTCTTTTGGGGTAATCTGAAAATTAAGCTAGTTTGGTGTTTCACACTCCCTGCGGAGCATTAATGTAAATGTAGAAACCCTCCCATGAGCTCGGAATTGTCCTTCCTCATATATCGCGAATCGCTTTCTCAGATATAAGATCAATAACGGAAACAAAGGCTACGTATATTTTGGTTATCAAATGCTTGCTGAATCGGAGCTCGATTTTAGAATTCCATTTGCGTTCCACTCCATATTTTTTATCCATTTAATGGTGAAGATAGGATTTCGATGTTTCCTAAACATGATTATGAAAAGTCGCTTCCGTAACGGTGTTGCCAGTGAGCAAGGGCGCTTGATTTACATTTTCTCCCTCCGGTCTATCTGCTTTGGTGCGGTTCCTGGTGGCATTGCAATTTGTTCCCCTGGAATTTCTCGATTTCCACAGGGTTATCAGCAATTCACGGAGAAGAAATCTCGTTGGTTTTAAATGGCGGTGAAGTTATTTTCCTCTAATACAAAACCTCTTTCCAGTGCGCGAAATTTGTCAGGATTGAGACGAAGTCACGCTTTCTCTTTCAAAATATATGATTACCAAGAGCTATTTTGGACAACCGCAGTAGCTCTCCGGATGGTTGCCTTTCCAATTCGCATGTTTTGCCGGCTCGTTTGTACACTCCAACCAAGGCGTCACCGGATGCACTTAGCCTAGCATGCCTTATCTACATTTCCGTATTGCTGGCAGTGGTGACATTGGTTGGGGGAGGGGGTTCAGATTTGTCTGTCATTATGTTAAACCACAAAGTTTTCGAATTATAAAAACTTCTCCCCTGCTGGTCATCAGCAAGTTCAACTTGAAATGAAGGGATTTGCCTTGATGGGTCAACTTCAATCCAATTTGCGATTTTGGATTTAGTCGGACGAGTGGTTTTAAGTTGGGAGACTTTGACCTTGATTAGGGACCTCTAAAAATTCGATGTTTCTGGCCAAATATGTTAGGTTCCCTGATGATAAAATTAGCGATTTAACGTATACTCCTGGCCAAAATTAACGCAGCACCGGCTGTTAGAATCGCTAGGGAGGTGCTGCGTTAATTTTGGCCAGGAGTGTACATTAATTTTGTCGTAAATTCAAATCTCGTTCACTACTAGAAATTCCTTAGCGGAACTACAGTTTAAATGAATATTCTCTCTACCATTTATGCTATGGAGGGCATGCGTAGCAGAGTTATCCAAACAGAGGAACCCAATTTACAGCATTTTCCAAATAGGGATTTTCTGAACTTTGCTGCAATCAGCAAATCATGATCAGATAATCAGCATTGTCACAACTTAATCGATGAGCGGAAGAGACGGAGGGGAAATCGGAGAGAGTCCCGGGTTGCCACTGGTGATGTCGCCGAGAGAGCATTTACTGTGTGGCACGGGGTGCCAGTTCATCTGAAGATTGCGCTGCTCTGTCCCACGCAGAGCGGCAAAATTCCCAATAGCTGCCAGGCACCACAGGACATCAATCGCTCGCACCGGGGCGGTTCATCTGCCTCAAATCGACATTCTGTCGGCCTGGGGTCGATCTGAAAGATCTCCCTGCGACGCCCGTTCAGGCGGCGAAACGTACAAAATGGCAGCCGCACCTCGTTTGAGACGTTGATGATCACCGGGGCCGACGGGCGGGTCCCAACTGTGTGAAACTCATCATGCGCCAGTCCGCTGCGTTTATCTGGGTTAAGATGGCTCGGCATCAACCTCTGACCACCCGAGGAACTCCCTCGCACTAATCCCATTCCACATCCAAGTGTGACAGTTAGTTAATTTATATTACAGCAGATTCATAGCTCTCTCCTCACCCTTTTCTACTTAGTTATTGAAGATCGGGTCTTTTTATATGCATCGCTACTTTGTGGTTTGGTAAGCCTATTTCATTCTTGGTGATTTGTTTCACCAAAACTATGACTGAACAGAGTGAAAAATTTGAACTGGAAGGAACTTTGGGCTAATTAACGTTACCACTTGTCTTATTATTTGAAGGGAAGGATTGTCACCATTAACAACATTACGGAAAATTTCGATCTCGGTTTCCCTAGTTACAAGGCCCCCCTTTGAGCTACACGGGTTGCCACTATTACTTTTCTCTTTATCAGCGACATTTTTCATTTGGTTGTTCAAAAATTCGAAAGCGTTATGGAATTATACCGGCACTTCAAGATCAAGGCCGTCTAACCCTAGGGCTACGATCGTCTCTATGGTTCTGTACATTTGTAATGTTAGCGTGACTCATTATGACCCAAAAATCGCATTCGGTTGACATTGACGGGTCTCCGATAGCGATTAATGGCAATTAAAAAGAGACGAAACTAATGCTTCGTTTACTAACGATCCACCACCACGATTGCCACAAAACAGACAGTAGACAAAAATAAAAGCGCGTAAGGCACAAAACAGAAGTGGAACTTCATTTTAAATCCGAGAAAAGAACTCGATGTGAGGACGTAGCTAGAGACAGTATAGTTTAAAGAGGGAGATAGGCACTTGAAAGGAAACGTTTCTCTTTGAATAATCGATGGAGTGGGCACATCTGGATTCAAAGGAATCTTCAAACAGTTAATAAGAACACAATTTGCTCCCAAAAACTACTCCATCTTAACCAGCCAACAAGTGAATATGTGAGTCTTCGAAGGACACTGCCGACTTGGCTACGAACCTTAAAAAGCAATCACTCAAACAGGCTTAAGGTAAGAAATAATGTTAACTGATTTGGTTGCCGTTAACAACTTACGCTTATTATATTTAACTAGTAAACTCCCCCGTCATGCAATGCAGGTCTTGATTTTAATTTTAATTAATATGAAACATTCAAGAATAGATGTCTTAATATATAAACTTATCAATGCCTTAATTGTTTTAATAAATACTAATCAGGAAGGAATTTTACCTAAAATATTTGCGAGATTCCAAAAAGTTACATATTCGATTCCATTGAACATTTTTTCAGTTCGTGAGAATAACACAAATGCACTGCTTTAAAATTTCTGTCATAAAATCTAGTTTGAGTTAAGATTCTGTCTCTCAAAAATCTTCCCCTTTCTTGACGTAATATTTCTTTTATATCTTGTTCACTACAAAGGAAGGTATAAACGCACTTTTATAAATCGGTTTGATAAACTCCAAAATGTCCGTATTTTTGTTCCTACTATTTAAATATCATAGTTTACATTTGCGGAAATCTCAGTTAGTTGCCTCCTCTTCATGAATTCTGACATTAGTTCCCACCATTTATTCGGCATGGACTTAAAATCCTCGTGTATTCTTGCGGGAAAATGAATGTATCGGATTCAACAATCATCCTGTTCGTCAGGGGGTTGTTTACTACAGCGAAATTTTACAAAATCTTCGTTTATTTTGTCATAGTTCTTATAATTTCGATTCAAAAAGTGTATTTACGACAATGATAAGATTCTTTATTTAATATATCTTCGTTTTGTACTTTTCTTGACTTCTTGGGACCTTTATTTCTAACTTAATTCTGTAAAAGTAACGAAGCCTGCAAGGTACAAAAACAAACCTTACGTGCATGGGGTCCAGGGTTCCAACCCGAGCCTTCATACAGATGAGAATAGTTTTCGAGGGGCTTTGAGCTTATTTGGTTAATTTTAAAATTTAAGGAAAACAACAAACGTACGAGAGGAGCTGAGTAAGCTAAATAGTGAAATTGAACGAATTAATCGATACGAATTCCTCAACAATCAATCTTATCCTCTCTAAATTCTTATCACGATCTGAGTGTATTAGATTAGACACTCCGCACCTCGAAATGTATCTTTGAAAACACGTAATGGGTTGCATTGTGATAGCGCGGTATCGTGAGCAGACCACACATTTTACAATCTAAGAACGAAACTGCTCTTGATGAAATGATCCAGAACTGCCGATATGCAAGTGCCTCAACCGATCTAAGTCCCTCGTAATAGAAAAATGCTTTCCATCAGGTAAAATGACCTGTTTGGAAGCACATTGAGGCGTTAATGCAAACGACCACAGACTCTGATAAGGAAGTACGAATCTATATTGAAGGCGAGACGGAAAATTTGTGGGCCTGCGGTCTCCTTATAATGAATCTATTAAATCAGAAAATTGAGCCATTTGAACCAGTTATATAATGCATGTAAGCGCGACAATCCATTTCTTCGAAGTAGCGCTATCGTCTGCAAGCAGCTACTTATCTTAATATACTGGCAGTAAGACGAATGAACGAGAAAAAGGCCTCGATACAATTTTCCCGGCTCTCAATCATTCGAACCACTCCTTCAGCAGTCACCTGCAATTCCTCTCCGGTGTGGCTGAACTACCACGGAGACTATATTGTCCCGAAGACCAACTTTCGGTGAGTATAAAGAAAGTAGAGCCCTTTAAAAATCGACCATTCGATAATTCGATGGGGAATGCACCCCCCTCGATCCAGGATACGCTGGTTTTATATCAGTAGGAACGTCACGAAGAAAGGGCTAGAATGCCTAAAATTTCCAGAACCCTGCACGCAACTAAAGTCTCAAGTAGATGAAAAGAAATACTCACCCATGACGGAGCGATGGTTGTATCAGTCCGAGCTGCGACTGACGCACAAAATTTCGGATTAATGAGTAACTCTCTTACGCGACGCATAAGCATCGTAAGAGAGCGTATTCAGTTGGTTCCCCCTCTATGCTGGAATGGAATCATGGTCCCTTATGACGAGTTGATCCTGGCAAACCTCTTGGGTCATAAGGCACTGGACGGTACATTTTAGAGATATCCGTATTGGCTGCTGCAGCATTATTTCTTCCATCTAACCTATCGTCATTAATTATAGAATAATTAAAGTAAAGAGAAACGTATGAGAAAAAAATAGAATAATTGTGGATGTAAAAAAAGCTACGAGATTCTGAGGAAAAAGGAATGCCAAGGCAGGAAAACTGAAAAAGAAAGGGGATGTGAAAAACCTGCGCAATAATATAATTAATAAATAAACTAATATAATAATTATATTATAAAAATCATATTATAATAATTATAATATATATTATAAATATAATATATAATTAATAAATAGACTAAGATAATAATAATTAAACGATTTGAAAAGAATACATAACATAATATAGAAATACACTACCAGTAAGTATGCGCATGCGATACATAAATAAGAATAGTCAAAATTTAAATAAATTATGTCAATAAAATAACATAAAACAAAAAATAAGAGATGAAGAAAAAAGGCATGAATTGGCATCAATATGGTACAATAATAACCATTAAACTAAAATTGATACCATGCATACAGAAAATATTAGTTAATATTGCATAAAAAATACCATTAAGGAACCTCTACATTGGAATAAGCATGATGAGACAAGCGGAAGCTACTTCAATGGACACGTGACAACTGTTCCTTAATAAACAAAGCGTAATTAGGTTTTATATTTCCATAGCCATATATTATTATTATTATTATTAGGGGTCTTTATTAGGCAAGATTGAGACTAAAAAGTCTCCTCTTCCATCTAACCTGTAGTTAAGCTGTTACATTATTATAAGTATATTACATGTATCAATGAAACTTAGAGGAAAATAGAAGAGAAACAGCACATCTGTTTGCCCTCTTAATTTTTGGGCGTTATTGAATTACCAGCCCCATGGCTTCAAATTCAACTTTTTCAATTTTTCTGTATCTTACTTAATGAGAAAAAGTACTTTTGCATATTGGCTCCCACTGGGAGTTGAACCTGGGACCGCTTTCACCAAAGGCGAACGCGCTGTCCACATGACTATTGGGGAGCCTATAAAAAAAATAGAAGAAAATGTGAGAAGGGATTGCGGATGTAAAAAAAAACCTAAGAAAAGCTTAGGAAAAAATATCCGCTGCAGGAAAACACCCACAAAGAAGGTGGGGGTGAAAAACCTGCACAAACCTACCGATAGCAAAAACTAAAAGACATTAAAGAAAACAATGTACATATAATCTGGAAAATTACAAGAAGTGCTAGAGACATATTATCAAGAAAAATAATGAGAGTTAATAAAAAATGAAATTCAGAGAATAGAGTAAGTAGATACATGCACTTGTGATAAAAAATGACTGAACTAGAAAAAAGCAAAATAAAACACGATCAATACAAAAATTACGCTCTACAATAATTATATAAGAGAGCTAACATCATGATTTAGGCATAAACAATAATCTAAAGTAAGTTAATATAATGGAAATACAAAATAGTAAAAAAAAGAAAAGGTTATACTGGATGTAAACTGTAGTAACAATAACGAACAAAATATTGCAAAATAAAGAAAGAAGTTTGAAGTGTTGTTCCGTGCAGCATGAAACAAATCAGGAAAAAACGAACTTGGCTTATGGTAAAATGTAAAATGCTATGATGGAGATAATTAGCGTTATTGATTCTCTAAAAGATACGAAAGGCATCTCCTCTTGAAAGTGTGGATAGAACAGGAAGATTCGATACTATGCGGAAGGGCGTTCCATAAATTAACCGAGGTCACTGCAAAGGATTTATGTAGCATTTCCATCCTGTGATTTGGAATGAATAGATTGTTTCTTCCTCTAGTGTTACAATTATGTACCGACCCTAAGCTGACAAATTCTGAAAAGAGGTAATCGGGAGTTTGTAATCGCATGACACGGTAAGTTGTTGTTAAGATGTGTAATTTTCGACGAGAAGCGAGCTTAAACCAAGAAAATTTCTCAAATGCACCCGAGATATGGTCGAATTTCTGTAAGTTAAAGATAAACCGAACCGATGCATTCTGGGCACGCTGCAATTTGGTAGCTAATTCTTTGGATAAGTCTTGGTAAACAATATCACCGTAGTCAAAGTGTGGCATGATTAATGAATTTATCAGTTGAGCTTTAATCGAAGGCGTCAGGAAACTTCCTAGGCATCTAAGAGAATTAATTGAAGAATAAACCTTTTTACACACATTAACGATGTGTTCCGACCACGTAAGATTATTATTAATGATAACACCCAGATTATTCACAGAGTCGCAGAATGTGATCTGCGAGTTGTCTAACGTGAGCTTTGCATCGTTATCTTGATAAGCCTTCTTATCAACTTGGGTGTCCCGATGACAATGGCTTGCGATTTTGAAGGATTTATTTTCAAAAAATTGTCTTTACTCCAGTTATTAATTTGTTCGAGGTCATGATTTACGTGCTGTATGCATTCATGGAAGCCAGAAATTGTGTTGTCGATGTATATCTGTAAGTCTTCTGCGTATAAATGATGCTTACTATGTTTAATTACTTGAGGACAGTCATTAATAAACGGAGAAGACAATAAGGGGCCAAGGGATGATCCCTGTCGGAGACCACGATTGATACATATCCAAGCGGAGGAGGAATCATTCGAGACAACTTTCTGCTTACGGTCATGTAGATAGGAAGAAAACCAACTAATTGAAGATTTTGAGAACCCTATAAAACGCAATTTGGCAAGCATTAACTTCGCATCTACCGAGTCGAAGGCTTTACTAAAATCAAGTAGGATTAGCTGCTAATTTGCTTTTATCTATCGATTTACGAATATCATCAGTTATTTTTACTAGGGCTGTTGTGGTGCTATGCGACTTCCGAAAGCCTGATTGTGTACTACTGAGGATCGATTTTTTATTTTAATATTCTGTAATTTGCCAATGCGCTAATTTCTCGAGCGCTTTTGATAAAACCGGAAGGAAACTGATAGGTCTAAATTCATCAATATTCAACTTGGAGCTCTTCAAAATTGGTTTAATTAGTGCTCTTTTCCATGGTTTTGGAAATTTACCACTAAAAAACGATAGGTTGAAAATATTTGTTATTATATGTTGCAATAAAGGATATAGTTTGCTAATGATAGTGACTGGAATACCGTCAGCACCTTCTGCTTTAGATTTGATGCTTATTAAGGTATTGTGTACCTCAAGTTGAGTGACCTCCTTAAAAGTAAATTCCGATTGGATGGTAGAGCGGTTAACTTGCCTGTTTAGATTTTTTAATACGCCATCTTTATGTTGTGGAACTGTGCATTAACAGCTGTGGCAATTTCGTCGATAATTTCGTGCCGACGTGACGTCGTGACCGGAGTGACCAGAGTGAATCTGACTTATGGTGACTTAGGGTGGCGAAGGGTGGCGCCTTCGACTCCTGTTCGCTTTTTATGCCAAATGGTGGAAGAATACAAAATCTTTGCCAAGAGTCAAAAGTTCGAACAGAGATTATTCCGCGGTTACGTGTGAAAGGCGTGCCAGCCAGCCTGTCCCGTTCACTGTGTGACCGTGAACTCAAGGGCGAGTCTAGATTGGTGCTGGTGTCAGGAGTTGGGGCTGCTCGAACACACTTTTGCTAAGAGACTTCTTGAAGAAGGTTGTTGTGAGGAGAGAATGTTTCGACGTCTTGTGAATTCGGAGTCTTCCCGAATCGACGTTCGTATTGGGTGATTTTGTACTAATTGTAAATGAGCAGTTCAATTTAAAGTGTTATTTTGTTGTATGATATTGATTGACCTCTTAATATTATTACTTATTATATTTATGGTTGAAACTCATTCTCTGATTGATTTCTCGATGTTCGATATCCCGAGCTGATTGCTGTTCAGAGTAGATATTGAGTTACCGAATATTTTTCAGTTCTTTCCGAGTACAGAAAAATAAGGTGGCACAAATTGGTAGCAGAGTGCGGTTTGATTCACAACTCTGTTCTTGCAAAATTGCTTTTATCGACATCTTATGGACTCTGTTTGTGAGTATTCCCTGTTGATGCTTTGACATGTTGTTATTTCGTATCTTCAATGCTGACGTTCTTGATTTTTTCTAATTGCGCTCCAATTGTAAGTATTGTTTCGTGTTAATGCCACCTCCTAATCCTTACGCCAAAGGTTATTTAAGTTCCTCTAAAGATCGTCGTAATCGAGGTAGTTCTCGAGAGATTGCCAATATGGAAACTGCAACGCAAGCGTCCTCGGAAGATTATTCCGCTAATTCCATTAAGTTGGATTCTGTCAAGTTATTACTTTCGGATATTCTTCCCTTGGCAAACGTCGAATCCGAAAACTTGTTTAATTTTTTGAGTTCGGTCATTCATGTCTCTGATTTATCGCTAATTCCATTTGATTCGCTTATGATATATCTGACGTCGAAATTACCTGTTAATTTTCGGATGTTTTGGTTTGCCGCTATTCAGAGGAAATTATCTTTTCAAATGCTGGTCTCGGAAATTTGGCAAGAGTTTGTAAGTTCTCGCGAATACGAGCGTTTGATTGCAGCTAAAGTCAAACGTTATCAAATGCCATCCGAGCCTCCCTTGGAGTTTTTAAATGTTGTAACTGTTTCGGCAAAGGTTTTGGGGTTGTCTTTATCTGATATTGAGCTCGTTTCTATTGTTCTCGATGGAGTAAATCCTCTCACACGAAGTACGTTCGTTTTCCGAAGTAAGCCTACTAATATTTTAGAATTGAAGCAATTATTGTCGTACGCCTCGAAGCAGCTGATGGATTTCGCTAATTATTCGGCTACTTTCAACCCCAATTCGCCACGTGCAATCACTTGTACTTTTTGCAATCGTCAAGGTCATACTTTTGGCAATTGTCGTCAGCGAAGACGAAATTCGAATTCGAATCGGCCGGCTATTACTATGTTCCATGCTACAGATTCTTTGTCTCCTGCTTTGCCAATTGTTAAGGTGACAATTGGTAATCATTCTCTTGAAGCCTTGATCGATTCTGGTTCTACTTATTCGCTGATTGATGTTAATTCTTGTAACAATTTACAGTTACGTTCGGTTAAAACTCTTCAGTCCCCAATTCAAATTCGAGGCCTTGGAGGAACCACATTTACGTTAACTCAGCAAATTAAGGTGAAGGTCAAGGTCAGCTCATTCGCTTGGAGCCATTATTTCTACCTTGTTGACTTGCCATTTCCAGTACTAATTGGTAGGGATTTTATGTTAAAAACTAGAATGATCTTAGGCCATAACTATTTCACTTTTCAGTCTGATCCCACTCAAATAATCCCCTTCATTGATAGGCAGCTTGAGAACAGTTCACGAGATACTGCTCACCCGGTGCTAAGCTCAAGCTCTTCCGTTAAAAGGGATTCCCCTGCATTATCTACCAATCTGGGATCGAACAAACTGGTGAACTCATGCTCCCCTTCTGATAATTCTGATATTCCACAGGACGTGGTGCAACTAATTAATGAATTTCCAGACGTCATTACTACCAAACTTGGGTCTACTGGTGTAATGGCTTATGAAATCCAGCTTACAGATACCACTCCTGTGAGGTCGCATCCATTTTCTTTGCCTCCAGCCAAAGCCAAGATCCTACAAGATTCTGTATCATCTCTGATTCAGCAAGGTGTGGTTGAGGCCTCCACATCTCAATGGGCTTCACCGGCATTTCTTATTCCCAAGAGGGATAAAGGTTGGAGATTGGTGGTGGATTACCGAAAATTAAATGGAAAAGTACAGGTAGATCCCTATCCAACTCCTTCGGTAGAACATGCATTTCAATACCTGTCTGAGGCTAAAATATTTTCTATTCTTGATCTAAATTCTGCCTTTAATCAGATACCTTTGAGTGAGTCTTCTAAGAAATATACTGCTTTTGTAACGCCTTTCGGTCTCTTTCAATACACCAGATTGCCTTTTGGATTTGTCAATTCTCCACAAGTTTTCACTCGTTTAATGGATCTTGTTCTTGGTGATTTGAAATATAATTGTGTTTATCCTTATATTGATGATCTTTGTATATTTTCAAAGGATATCAGCTCTCATTTAGTCCATCTGAGAGCTGTACTCCAAAAACTGCGAGACGCTGGGCTAACTCTTCATCCAGGAAAAATGAAGCTGTGTCAAAATGCTATTTCATTTCTTGGGCATGTTCTTCGAGGGGGATGTCTCCATATTGACCCGGAAAGAGTTAGACCCATTCAGAATGTTCCTGTTCCGCTAAATCTTCAGCAAGTGTCCAGATTTCTAGGTATGGCAGGTTTTTATTCTAAATTTATTCCTGGCTATGCGGAGATTGCCCACCCTCTAAATCAACTCAAGAAAAAAGATGCAAGGTTTGTGTGGTCTACTGTTCACAATGACGCCTTCAATAAATTAAAAAATGCTTTAGCCAACCCTCCTGTATTATCAATGCCTTGTTTCACTCGTGATTTCCATTTATTTGTCGATGCCAGTAATGTGGCTCTTGGTGCAGTTCTAAATCACCATATTGATGGGAAATACTGTCCTGTGGCATATGCTAGTAGAACTTTAAATCCACATGAACAGAAGCTAACTGCATATGAATTGGAATGCATGGCATGTATCTGGGGTATTGAAAAATTTAAAGATTATTTACAATTTAGACCTTTCCATTTGTATACAGACAATGGGGCTTTAACCTGGCTGTTTAATCATCCAAAGCAATTGGGAAAAATTGCTAGGATGGTTTTAAAATTATCTTCTTATAAGTTTACAATACATCATATTAAGGCTAATTTAAATAAACCAGCAGATTGTCTCTCCAGAATTCAGGTACAAGAGTCTGCTACTTCTTGTTTTTTACATAAGCTACCTATGTCTTTTGTTGATATTAGAACCCACCAAAATAATGATCCTTACTGTGTACCACTTATTAATAAATTAACTAATGATGGACTTAAGTTAGTTAAAGAAAATGGGATTTCTTTTGCTCTAAAGAATAATCTATTGTGTTCTAAAGTTAGTAAGGCTAAAAACTTTAGAGTTGTTGTTCCTGTTGTCATTAGACCAATGTTATTCCAATATTTCCATTCTTTACCTAGTTCGGGGCATTTAGGCATATTTAAGACTGTCCAAAAAATATCCCAGAGTTATTGGTGGCCAAACTTTAAGACTGAGATCACTGAAATGGTTAAAAGATGTTCGGTATGTCAGATAACAAAGCCCAGAAATGTTCTTTCTTCTGGTGTATTATCTTCTCAGCCTATTAGCAACCCTTGGGAGAGAATTTTCATTGACTTCGTGGGTCCCCTTCCTCGATCCAAATCAGGAAATTGTTATATTTTTACAGTAATTGATGGTTTTTCTAAATTTGTTTTCCTTGAATCTGTGAGAGATGCTTCATCCAAAAGTGCAATACATGTGTTATTTCATAATTTGTTCCCAAAATTTGGCTATCCCAAATATATTGTGTCTGATAATGCTACTGCTTTTACCTCGTCTGCCTTTAAAGATGCTTGCTTCAAAGTTGGGATTAAAATAGTACATACAGCCCCTTACTATCCCTGTCCTAATCTGGTTGAAAGAGTTCATAGAAATCTGCGTTTTGCACTGTCTGCCTATTGTACGCCTTCTCATAAAATCTGGGATGAATTCCTGGGAGATTTGACATTTGCATTTAATACATCAGTTCATGAAAGTACTTTATATTCCCCTGCTAAATTGTTTCTAGGTAGATTGATTCCACATCCCCTAGATAATGTGTGGGACCTACCTAATTGTGTTGTTGATACTTCTTGCTCTGACCGGGATCTCAGGCAGCACTGGACCAAAGCAGTTCAAAATTTAAACAAGGCTCACAAAAGATATGCTGCCTCTTATAACAAATTACATTCAGTACCACAATTCAAAATAGGGGATTTAGTACTGACTCAAAATCATTCAGTAAGTTCAAAACTGAAGAAAAGAATGTCTAAATTGGAGCCTCTATGGTCAGGACCCTTTTCAATTCTAAGATTTGTTACTCCTGTTACTGTGGTGTTACAGGTTGGGCCTAACAAGGAGAAAATATCACATGTTTCGCAATTAAAAGCATATCATTAATGAAGAGTTGTTTGCCCAATGAGTTCATGCAAATTCACGGTCCTTAAACTTGTTTCTATTCTGTTGTGTCTCTTGGATGTTTTTGTATTTAGTGTTTGACATAATACTGTTAATATTGATAGGTGGCGTAGCAGGATGGGATCTGCATCGCCCGGCAAGATTCTCTTGTCGCAACTACCACCTAACTTTATGTTAGAAATATTCTCTATACACCTTTCGACATTGTGTCAAAGCGAAGTTCTCCGGTACCCTAAATTCCACAATTGGGTATCCGGGCCATATGAGTTCTCTTCTTTGACCTATTTAGCTAACCTGTGTTCTTTTTTTGGGTTTTGCCCTTGAATAATATTGTAAAGGCAGAGAAGAGACTCTATTCCTGAAAACAGCCCCAGTTTTCAGTTTTACATGGGTTTTGGACCCCTTAGGGACAGATCTATCTGAATTAAGTAATTATTGTATTGTTTGAAGTATATTTATGGCAAATGAAGGCATCACACAGCACAATTATGCTAATTGTTTGACTATATTTCTAGCTAGCTGCTAATTTAATGGAGGACTTGGCATTCATTTAAATGATTTCTTATATTTGTTCTGCTCATTTGGGCATTTATTGTAATTGAGTTATTATATTTGTTCTGCTCCTTTGTTAATATTCAAGGACACCATTTGTTATTTTATCTATTGCTCCACATAATTAAACTAATGATAATTCGTAAATAACAAATACTTCTCTGTGTTTTCCAAAGAATCTGGCACCCAATTTTGTAAAATGGAAGTTTTTTGTTAATAAACAGAAAAGTCTTTCTGTTGCTCTCTTGTCTTCTTGACTGAAAGTTATTCCAACCCTTTGGAACTCATCTCAGTCCACAATGTTTTCATTTAGTGTAATTTTGGCCCTAATTTCTGGCAAAAAGTGTATTGCCAATAAATATGCCTTCCATTCTATATTTACTAAGGTTATTTTCTGTAATTGCACTACTGCAAAGGGTTTAATCCTGCCAATTATATAATTAATTGATAGTTAAGTTAATAATTATGATATCACATTTATATTTGTTACAATTAATTTCTAAATTGTTGATGCCTAAACAATGTGCTTGGAATATAATGAATCTATAGAGACTGCCACTGGTGTGATATTGTGATCAAGCGACATTGTTATTTCTTTCTGGGCATCATAAAAGAGACAATGCTATTGTGTGCCTAGTTGATGTCCAGTTAACTCAGTTACTTCTTTCTGGCCATCATAATTAAGACAGTGCCATTGTGTTCCCTATTGATAGCCAGTGAACTTATCCCAATTGGCTCAATTAAAGAACTATGAACCCTTCGTTTGTTTGAAAAAAGAAGATGGACATATTTTTTCCAAAAAGCAAGGGGGGATGTGGCAATTTCGTCGATAATTTCGTGCCGACGTGACGTCGTGACCGGAGTGACCAGAGTGAATCTGACTTATGGTGACTTAGGGTGGCGAAGGGTGGCGCCTTCGACTCCTGTTCGCTTTTTATGCCAAATGGTGGAAGAATACAAAATCTTTGCCAAGAGTCAAAAGTTCGAACAGAGATTATTCCGCGGTTACGTGTGAAAGGCGTGCCAGCCAGCCTGTCCCGTTCACTGTGTGACCGTGAACTCAAGGGCGAGTCTAGATTGGTGCTGGTGTCAGGAGTTGGGGCTGCTCGAACACACTTTTGCTAAGAGACTTCTTGAAGAAGGTTGTTGTGAGGAGAGAATGTTTCGACGTCTTGTGAATTCGGAGTCTTCCCGAATCGACGTTCGTATTGGGTGATTTTGTACTAATTGTAAATGAGCAGTTCAATTTAAAGTGTTATTTTGTTGTATGATATTGATTGACCTCTTAATATTATTACTTATTATATTTATGGTTGAAACTCATTCTCTGATTGATTTCTCGATGTTCGATATCCCGAGCTGATTGCTGTTCAGAGTAGATATTGAGTTACCGAATATTTTTCAGTTCTTTCCGAGTACAGAAAAATAAGGTGGCACACAGCTATCAATTTGTCCTGGGTTCGACACGAGGCGTCTCTAAAATCAGTTACGGATCTGATTTTCAATAACTATTTCGAACCCTTTCCCAATAATATAAAAATTTGAAATTCGGCATGCAGATAGAAATCATAGATACATTTCAAAATCATGCTTTAGATTTCCAAGATCGTCCTTGGTTTGAATCCAGGGAGACATTTACATTAGTGAAAAGTAGCACGTCGTTTGAGGCAGTTGCATCCAATATTTCTGCTTCAATTTTCGCACATACATACTTACCAGGAAGACCCGGGTTTGATGCTAGACGATTAAATTGAGGCGAATTTTATGATGTTTTCAATCCTTTTTTTTTATTTTGAGGACCGTCCCGATATGATGCCGCCATGAAATTAGTGTTGTCGATCTGCTTGCAGTATGCAAGCTACATTTTACTCGTATATAAGTATATCCGGAGAAGCGTCTATATATAATAGATATAGGTATATCCGGAGAAGCGTCTATATATAATAGATATAAATATAATTTACCTAATAACTATGGTAAATAAGGATTTAGGTATAACAAAGGAATGGTTTGAAGTAAATAAATTGTAACTAAATTAAACTAAGTCAAATTCAATGTTACTTGGAAATTCTAACAACTATTATTGTTTTAAACACTCATATTAGAGACGAAATAAATAAATGTGATATTAAATTTGATTCAATAATAAACATGGGAGTGATAGTTGATCGAAAATTGAAATTTGAATTATGTTTGTCATAAAATTGCAGAAAATAAATTTCCTAGTAATTTTGTTTCCATTCATACAACATCTGAAATAATATAAAACGGGATTATATTGCCACATCATGATTTATGTTCAACTGTTTTATACCTAACTAATCAAACAGAAAAGAGTGTAAAGCAGATACAACAAAATTAGGCCATATGAAAAATATTAAAATATGATTGATAAACAAAAATGCATACAATGCTTTGTAAACTAGCTTGGTTAATGAGGAATAAGGTCTGAAATACCAAGTACTAAGTTTTATAAATGAAATAAAAATAAGGCTAATGCTTAAAAATCTACATTATATTATAAAGATAAACATATTTAGGAATAACATAAGAGGAAGAAGTGATTTCCATATTGATTTTGTCTCAAAGTCATCTACACAAATCTCCTTATTTGTATAGTTTGTTTTTAATAATTTATACCTTAAGATTGTCTTTAAATTCTATACAAGATAATATTATCTTCCTTACTTGTATTTATTGAGTAGCATTGTCATATTATTAGAAACACTTCTCTAGAACTGCTAAGGAGTCAATAGATGCAAACAATGGCTAGATAAATATTGTTCACGCTAACAATTGACATTCAAATAATTAACAGATAGAGTTTTTGCATTTCAAACAGTCAGCACCATCAGAAGGCTGAGAATAAATGGAGATTTCATTTGATTTAACCAACGATCAGTCAGAAAACACAACCAAGATTTACAAGCAAAATATCTAGATTTAGACACTTATTCTGAACAGATGTAATATTGATGTAAATCATCAAATAATCACATTTGCCATGGTTTTGCCATACTAGCTTTACCTCTTATGATAATACCTGTGTGTGGTCACTACTTGAGACATTACTTGTGTTAGCAGTAGCTATACTATGAGACAGAAATATCTTTGGCAGAACTTTCTGGTGGAAAACAATTTGCTTTCAATGATGTTAGAGGAGCACATCTAGAAGTTCCTCTCGTAAGGACAGCAGAATGTTCACTTCGAATGACCATAGAAACTTAATTGTTAGACTTGAGATCGTTACACTATGAAATGATCTAATCCACATTAAATTTGGATTAGAATTTTGGGGTAGGGCATATAATAATACTCTAAAGTCTGCATTGATCCTGCAAAAAAAGATTATCACAATTATTTGCTTCAAAAATGGATTTGAGTATTCATATCCATCTTCCTGAAGATGGCTGCTGACACAGTCAATGACTACAATTGCCTTGACTAAGAGGGAAACCTGAGAGAGATTTCAACATTCATATCCATTATTCACATACCTGATATTCTTCCATTAAAAAACTTGTAAATGTTTAAGGTTTTGAAACTTTGTTATATTTTGACTGGTAACATGCCAATTATCTCTGATAATGCTTTTAATTACAATTTGAGAAAAAGACGTACCTTCTATATTAAGCCAAATTTAATTGTTAAAGATTTTTAATTTCTTGCCTGCAAAAAAATAGAAAAATTAGAAACGTTGCTATAACCCAGCTAGCACGATAGTTGGCGTTTACATGAAATGTACGTAATCTTTACATAAACGGTAAGGAAATAACCCTGCCAGGATCATCTCTGGTTACATAAACGTTATGTAAACGATCGAGAAAAACAAGGGAGATAACGGCATCAAATGTCGGCAACAGAAGGGAAACGCATTTCCTTAAGCGATTGGGGAGGCCTCTTGTGGCTGTATTTTGAACTAAAATGGTATGCCTCGACCTATTTACGGCCTCTTGTGGCTACATTTAGTACTATTAAGAAAGGCTCGTTGTACGGCTGGATCACAGTATTCTCTTTATAAATATTTGCAGGTTAATTAAAGAATGGATGACTACTTACATAAGTTTTTCTTGACCAAAGACAATTTACATGTGCATATCTTTATCTCTAGCAACATTTTCTTGTTATTATAACTTCCCCTCTTCTGTTCGTCAATACTTTAGAATTCTTTCAAAACTCGTTAAATCGAATTTCCGCCCTTGAACAGATTTCGCCTTCACACTCTCTGCAAGAAGAAAGTTCGTTAGTAAATAACTCATTTCATTTTCAACATATATTAATATTAAAAAATATTAATATTATTAATATTAATATTAAACATATATTAACTCAATTACTTAACCAGGGTGTTGAAATTTTAGAATAATTTCCTTAGAATGGAATATATTTCAGACACACACACGAAAGTTAACTTCGTTAATCACTTAAATTAATACATAATTAGACTAAATGAACAATATCTCATAACATTAAAATAACTTACCTTCTACAGAGGAAAAATAATCACTCCAACACGAGCGCCACTAAAAAGCTCAAGTACCGGAATAGCTGCAATTGCGTGGGTACACAAATGTCTTCGTGAAACGAGTATATGAAATTGAAATATGAATAATGAAATTTATGAGATATGAGGGGCGATTATAATGAAAAGAATAGTTGAAAATAATGAGCTAATAAGCAAGCGCTGCAAAAGAGCAGAGGACTTCAAGGCGTGAACGGACTTCACCGTGAGGACAACAGGAAAATTCAACATGGACGTTAACTATGCTGCTGAGAAGTTATACCCAGAATCCCATTCGCGCACGGCGCAACGAAACAATACTTAAATCTTAGAAAGTCGGGCAGACGAAAGTTTCACGTACTAACCACTGTTTATGTATGCAAATTTTACATCAGTTTATGTAATTCAGCGTTAAAAAATATAATTTTAGATAACGGAATCATTCATGGAATGAATCATAGAACGTACTAAAAGAGAATCTTTAGTTTCAGAACGAGAGACGTTTACATTCGCTCCATATATAAGTTGTACTCGATTAGTTATCATTTCCATGATGTAATTGCTCCACTTCATCGACTTGAAGGAAAATTCGATGCATTTAATATGATTGAGGACGAAATTGCCTCAAAATACTCTATAGAGAGAGCGATTTGGCCAACAGCAGAAATTGGTCAACGAAGGGTCAACAGCATACGTACAATATACCTCAACGATTGCCGTAACCGCCGTTTCCTTTGCGTTGACTCTGTTTTTTGTAAACGGAACCGAGTGTGCTTGCTTATAGCTGGGAAATTTCTACAGTTGTCTTGGATTTTGACAAATGAAAATATTGATAGATTTTAAAATATTATTTTGGTAGTAATAGCATGGAAGAAGGATCCTCCTTACATGGAAATAGTAATTCTTAACAGAAATAATATTTATCTAGAATTTCATCTCAAAAGGACAGTGGGATATTCACTTTGAATATTGATGGATCTTATATTTACCAGATAAAATTAATGAATTTAATTCGATAATGCTGAACTTAGCTAAAATTAAAATCACTTGTAATATCAATTAATATAGATATGTATAATTTATATTAACTTAAGTTAATGATATCTTCAACAAGTAAATAATTTCTCTTCATTCTGCAATCCATCTTAATATAGTCTATTGTAAAAGAATTATGGTAAATTGTTTACATGTTGTTTTCGTATTTGTTCATCAAAACTCACTTACACTGTAAATTTTGGTTCCTGAAAGCAATGGCACAGCAATCAACATTTGCTATCGCTAGCCATACACAGAACTTGAAGTAAAGAAGCAACTGTTATTAGGGTGCATTGTGTACCCAAGTATTGCTCCTAGAATATTTTAAATCCTTTTCATAAATGAATGGCAAGGATGAATCGGACATCCTGGATGAACCTGTTATTCTGTTTTACAGTAAAACAACAATAGAATCAGAACCACTCAAGGAATAGCACTTAAACGAATCAACTACAAAAGAAAATATAAATAGGGGGTAAACATACATTTAAAGTTTACCTTTCAGGGAGAGTTCGCATAATTCATTGCAAACAATTGCAAAGTCTTACGAAGCTTACGAAGTCGCACCGAAAAAGTTGCAGCACGTAAGTAAACTAACGCTGCTGCCACCTAGATGGTTAAACTCGGAACTAACTCGGAACTAAAGCCGGCGCCAGACGATGCTACGAACACCTTCCAACGTTGGAAGCTTGATAGTTTGTAGCATTGTGTAGCAGAGTATCGAACATCGAGCTTACAATGTCAAGCGTCAAACGTTCGCGTTGGAAGATGTTCCGATTGTTGTCGGTCTTTGTGACCCGAGTCAAAGGAAGTCTCGAGCATTCGAGGGAACTCGGTTGGAAGGTTGGACTCTCGGCCACACGGGCTCGTGAGAAGTAAACGGGATTTCAGAACGTCAGATTTTTATTGTGACTGAGCCACTGTACCTGAAATAATATTAGTTTTCTCATATAATATTTAATTCCTCCTCATGTATTGAGTCAACATTAGGTAATTTCACGTTGTTTGAAGATATTTGCTTGCTACTTGCCTTTCTTGGATTTATGTAGAGATAAATCACCACCTTCTATCACGTCTTTTATGTTTCAAATTTTCAAGTAATAACTGTGAACAGTATAATACCACTACTTTGGCAGCAGCCGCGACATATCTCCCTATCTTCCTATATCCCGTAGCAAATGAAGCAGCGAGCAAATGTTTGAACCAAACGTATTGGATCAAACATTCGACGCATCGTGTGGCGCCGGCTTAATGGGGACACACCTTCCGAAACTCAACCACATTTCACGATTCTCATATCCAATTGGTGACTATGGTCTTCGAATAGATAATTTAGTTTAAATCTACTAATTATTTTTGGGATTGGTTATTCAATACTTGCTCCAAAAGCCTTTACAGCAATACCCAAAGAAAGAATACCTTCTTAAGTCTTCACTGGATAATAGTTGACCGAGCCATTGCTGTCTTCATTTAATTTTTTATATTTGTATGATTAAGAGGTATGAATATGCTCTTTAACTATTGAAATTGGTGGTTTTTTATTTAAGGAACAATTTTCATTGTATGATCCAGAGTTCTGCAACTTTCTGTCTTCAGTATGCAGTTTGAGCATTTAATACAGTCTCTAGTGGTTTTAATGTGACACAAATGTTAAGGTAAAGCTTTGAGAAATAAAATTAGAAAGATATTTCAAAGAAACAGCAACAGGCATTTAAGTAACTTACGTTGATGGAATCCATATCAAATTAGATACATATGATGTAAAAACCAATTAAATTAAAGTATTTGATGAATGATTTGTGAAACTGATTCTGTGAAACGAGATTCAAAATATTTTATCGAATTAAACTATTTCCTTATATTTTTCTAACATTAGTCTTATTTATGTTTTATATATAGCAATATGTAATGTATAAGTTTTATTTATATCATTCCTATTTCAGGTTAATTACTTTAGATCTAAAACTTCATGCAACTCTTAAGATTAGGAAATCAAAATATTAAGCAATTTAAAACAAGGAATGATCTAAATGAAATGTACTTTCAATTAATAATCATTAAATTATGATAGTGATAGGAAAATTATAGTATACACAATCTTCTATTATTCTTGTATATTATGCAGTACACATCTACCAGAAGAATCTTTGTCACTGCTACATATTACATTTGCATTTAGGAAGCATGGCTAACCCGTGGCTAGGTTACCTCATAAAAGTTGATGCTGAAGAGAGAAAATAATAAAAGACCAAGTGTTTTGTGAGTATTAATAAGTCCCATTCAATATCATTCACACCCCAATCTCATAAATGTTTAACAGATGTAGAGTGGATAAACATTCTGATAAAATGAGTTTGGCTCTATCACCATGTTCACTTCAGCGCAAATCTCAACGTTCACCAAATTTCCTGAACTGGGTTTGCTAAGCATGTATAAAAGATAATTATGTAATTAATTCAAAACAAAAGGATAGGTCAGTAATTGTTTTAGCATTTGTGTTTAGAGCTCCATTCATTTCAATTTTTATTCTGCATGTGTATTTGTTTGCAAGTTATATTATTTGATGGAGACATATCTGGTGGCAATTGCCAACAGATATACCTACTTTAACCCTTATAAATGTTCCCCAAGGAAAAACAGACTTAAAAATAGTCTCACATGGCCAGGATGGGACTTCCTGGCCCTGTCAGACTTTTTTCCTAAGCTGTGTTTCCTGGGTGCATGCCCTTATGTGTAAAGATACTTGTGTCCCTTTCCTTGTTAATTATTATGATTTCGTAACCCTTAGGTGATGCCACATCTGTGGAGATGTCTTCTGAAGTCATTCAGACTGTTAGCAGTCAGTTGGAAGAGCAGAGGAGAGAGCAGCAGTTAGCCCTTGGACGGAGAGGGTGCCAAATCATCCTCATCCCTTTTGTCTCCCAGTTCCGCGATGAGGGAGGTCCAAACAACAGCTCAAGTACAAGTAGCATAGGCATTCCTGCCATAAGGGTCACTACAGCACCTGCAGAAGAGAGTGGGGAAGGCCAAGTGGAGTTTGCAGAGACGATGGAATGGAGGAGCCTGGCTCAGGAATCACAATCCCAGATCTCAGGTTCAGATCATTTTTATGTCATTTATTATTGAAATGCATTATCTATGGCCCAGATACTCAACCTGGTGCCCAGAGCAACCTTGCGCAGGAAAGCTTTGGAAAGTAGAATTATTTTATTTGCTACAAAAGTATTTCTTTGGATTGGACTAGAGGGGATAGAGTGGAGGTTTAGTGGGGAAGGGCTGGTGGTCAGAAACTTGGAAGGTCTGGTCTTCGGTTTCGTAAACATTGTGGGTGATGGTCTGTGTAAACGTAAACCCCCTTATCGCCTCTTTCAAGATTAACAAAATGCATATCTATTGCATATATTGTTCAGAAAGCAAAGAGTCAGTTCGCCTCAGCTTATTAGGTTATCAAATTCCACGTAATCAATGACTGCTGCTTTTTAGAGCTCAGCAGTGCACATGCAGGATAAACCTTCATACCAGATTTATTCTGCGAGATCAGATCTTCTTTGGAGATAAAAACTTCTCACGTTGGAGGTTATGATGACATTATATATACTGTCTATAATTTCTTGATTTTATTTACCAAGGAATGTTTATTTAAACCGACCTATGGTTAACTAGTAAAGTAACAACATTGCCAAGGGTTGGTTGAATATCTCCCTGGATGAAAATGTTGTAGTGACCGCTTTGCTTTCTGAATTGCCGTTGGGTGCCGCAGCACCAATAAAGGTTGAGTACCCTGGATCCAAAGCATGTGTGCTCAAAGTTGCTGACAAGATAATTTTTATTCACTTTAAGTTTATGAAGGCCCGCAATAAGTGAATGTGAATTCTGTTCATTTGTAATTATTATTAACGATAACAATGGTATTAATAACTATTATTCGAGTCAATTAAAAAATTCTAATTCCATCCTTCACTTGATAAAATGAAAAATGTCACCATCTCACTGTTTGATTTGGCATCAAAATTAGCATGCAGGTCCTTATATTTATCAAATATGGCACTCATGCTGCTATAGGCTCACCAACCTTGCGCTAGGATCAGATATTGAAGGTCTATGGTGACAATTTCTCACTGGCATGATTGCTCAAAGAACTTGCCCAGAACAATTGCTCACTCCACAACACTTAAAAACTGCAAAATATTTCCAGTTAAACAAAATATTTGGGATTTCATTGTGCAAGGTTTTATAACTGTTACTCTCCAATTACAAGCAAGTACTTCTTTATAAAGTATCAGAAAAGAATCTGCATATGATTGCAACAGGTCAGACTGCGATTATAACCTCCCTTATCCTCCATTTAATTCTATCCCCTGATTTTGTTTAAACTGCATGTTTCTTATATTTTCATTATTAGACTGGTCAACAGTGGTTTTGGTGCCGGGGTATTTGGAGCTGATTTCATATGAATTTGGTGCCCTGATTTCAAATATGGCATTAGTTTTTGCCTAGGAGCTCAAATTTTTAAGATTTTACGTTTTAGTGAAATACACGTTTTACTATCTATCATATATAGATGCTTCTCTGGATTCATTCATATATACAGTCAAACCTCGCTTAACGAGCACCTCGCATAACGAGTGATTTGCATAACGAGCTAAACAAAATGTAACAAAGTGACTCGCTTAACGAGCGATGTTTCGCAGAACGAGTGACGAGGATACATCGGGGTGCCACATGGAGGTTCCTGCCGGCATCTCGGCTATCAGTCTATATTCAGGGCTCATTCAGCTAGCATCTTACTGTCGCTTACGAAAGTTGTATCCGGACAAATTATTGTATGTATTATAAAATATCAGATGATCAGTATGGTTTGAGAGAAAAGAAAGGAACACGTGATGCTATAATGGGGTTAAGGCTAATTTTGGAAAAGAATCTAAAAGATAATAAAAAGACCTTTTTAGGTTTTATAGATTTCGAAAAGGCGTTTGACAAAGTTAACCAGAAAGTTTTAATGCAAATGTTACATAAAATTGGAATAGATAACTGCCTAAAAGTAATTCAAATAATGTATAGAAACCATGAAGCTGATTTCAGAATAAATTCTGAACTGACAGAATAGTTCGACGTAAAATGTGGTGTAAGACAGGGGTGTATGTTTATACATACGACAGATATATCGTATCATCATACACCTGATGAATATTCTAAAGGAAATAAGGTTAAATAACAGACTTTTATTTTACCTTTACAGTTAAGAAGTTGTAGGGCAAGCATTAGAAGAGATTAAGGGTATATGTATAAGAAGAAGGAATTTTAACAATATAAGGAATGCAGATAATGTAATCATGACATCTTCAAAAGAGGATTTAGAGTTAGCAATGCAAAGAGTTTATGAGGTGGGAGCAAAATTTGGATTGAAAATTAATACCAATAAAACAAAAGTAATGATCGTGGCTAGTAAAAAGAGCAACATTGACTGCAATATAAAAATTAATGACAAACCAATAAAACAAGTCCAACAGTTTAGATATCTAGGAAGTTTAATATCAGACGATTGGTAATGAAATAAAATCAAGAATTGGAATGACAAAGGAAATTTTTTGGAAATACAAGGACCAAATGAGAGGAGAGATCAACATGAAACTAAAACTGAAAATGTTGAGGTGTTATGTTTGGCCGGTTTTCTTGTATGGGTGCGAGACATGGACCATCTTAGAAAGTATGGATAAAAGAATAAAGGCATTGGACACATGGTTTGCCAGGAGAATTTTAAAAATTAAATGGTCAGACAGAATAACTAATGAAGAGGTTTGGAGAAAGATTGGAAGCAGGAATAGCCTATGGAATGAAGTGAAAAGAAGAAAGTGGAAATACGCGGGACATGCACTGAGGGGATCCTCAGGGGAGAGAATCGTGACAGCTCTGGAAGGATGGACAGTAAGGAAGAGAAAAAGAGGGAAACCAAGGATGGAATGGTTGGACAATTTAAAGAACTGGATGGATATTAACAAATATGAGGAAATGAAAAGGAAAGCAAGGAGATGAGAAGAGTGGAGATCCATGAGAGCTTACCTCCTGATAGGAGAAGCTACCGATTGATGATGATGATAGAAGTAAAACGTCAAATCATTGAGAAGCAGGATCGAGGTGTGAGCGTGGCTTACCTAGCACGTTCATACAATCGGTCCACATCTACTATTTGCACTATCCTCAAAAACAAGGATAAGCCATCGGTAAGAAACACTTAGTAACTAGGACATTGTAAAGAAACACTTAGTAACTAGGACATCGTAAAGAAACACCTAGTAACTAGGACATCGTAAAGAAACACCTAGTAACTAAGACAAGGATAAGATTAAGGAGATTGATGCCTCAAAGTGGGTCACAAGAATTTCTACGCAAAGACCACGTATTCTTGACGATGTTGAAAGATTGCTTCTCATATGGATCAATGAGAAGCAAATGCAGTGCAACACTATTAACGAAAACCTAATTTGTGAGAAGGGGAAACTAATTTTTGCCGACCTCATTAAGAAGACGTCAGGATCATCAACGGACGAAGAAGAAGTATTCAAGGCAAGCCGTGGGTGGTTCGAAAAGTTTAAGAGAAGAACCTGCATCCACAGCGTTGTGAGGAACGAAGAAGTAGCAAGCTCAGACATAAATGCGGCCGAGAACTTCATCGGCGTATTCAAGAACCTTGTGAATTCTGAGGATAATCTGCCGCAGCAGGTTTTTAATTGTGATGAAACGGGTCTCTTTTGGAAAAAGATTCCGAAGCGAAGTTATATAACAGCAGAAGAGGAGGCATTGTCAGGCCATAAGCCAATGAAGGACCGTCTCACGTTGTTGTTTTGTGCAAATGCATGTGACGATTTGAAAATTAAACTGCTGCTCGTTTACCATTCGGACAATCCACGAGCCTTCAAGAAGTATAAAGTCCAGAAGTGCAGGCTAAATGTCATGTGGAGGTCCAACAACAAGGCTTGGGTGACACGTTACCTTTTTATAGATTGGATCAATGAAGTGTTTGGTCCTTCTGTAAAAAAATACATGTTTGAGATGAATTTGCCACTCCGTGCCTTGCTTGTTATGGACAACGATCCTACACATTCTCCAGGCCTAGAAGATGACCTCCTTGAAGAATCTAAATTCATCAAGATCCAATTCCTTCCTCATAACACCACTCCTTTACTGCAGCCAATGGATCAGCAGGTCATCTCAAATTTTAAAAAGCTCTACACTAAAACTCTCTTTGAGCATTGTTTTGAGGTAAGTGAAGGAACCAATCTCACTATCAGAGAGTTTTGGAAAGACCACTTTCACATCGTTGCCTGCCTCAAGATGATCGACAAGGCATGGGAGGGGGTCCCCAAGAGAACCCTTATTTCTGCATGGAAGAAGCTATGGCCGGACAGCGTTGTCGAACACAACTCCGAGGAGTTTAAGCAAGTGCCTGAGGAGCCGGTAGTTGACGAGATTGTGTCTCTGGCCAAGATTATGGGGCTAGAGGTGGATAGCAACGACATCGACGAGCTAGTGGAAGAGCATAGCCAGGAACTGACCACCGAAGAGCTTATGGAGCTGAATTCTGTGTCACAGCAAGAATTTGTGCAGAGTTTTTCATCAGGGGAGGAGGAGATAACAGCCTCAGCAGAGCAACAACCTTCCAACGAAATAAGGGAGATGCTAAAAGCATGGGAAGCTGTTACATCGTACGTTGAGAAGCATCACCCTAATAAGGCAGTAGCTATGTGCGCTGCAAATTTATTTAACGATAATGCTATGTCTCATTTTCGCAAAATTTTGAAGCGTAGGCAGAAACAAACCTCTCTAGACAACTTTCTAGTAAAAAAGAATATATTATAAATAATAAATTACAATATTATAAATTTTCTGAGTATTTTTTCGGAATGGAACGCATTATCCTGTTTTACATTGATTCCAATGGAAAAAATTGTTTTGCTTAACGAGTGTTTCGCATTACGAGTAAGATTCTGGAACGAATTATACTCGATAAGCGAGGTTCCACTGTATAGCTATATAACCATATAGCAATATAGATTGGATACTAACTCACTGGCTAAACCACAAGTGTCATTGACTTGAAATTTTTACGACGTATACGCCCTAACATGAAACCCTCAGGAAAAAGGCGATTTTGATCCTCGGTGTCATGGGTTCGATTCCAGAGGGCCCCAAAGTCCTGATCTTTCCCCTTTAAATGTATTGCTTTGATATTCGGGAATTAAAAAAAAATACTTCCCGGAGAGGTAGAGAAACAAAACTTATGGAGTCTATATGCATGGTCATGATCTACCAAAAAAATTGATGACTTTTACAAAAAATCCTGGGTTTTATGCTACGACGATGCAAAAATCTGTCGTTTAAAATACATTGAGGTAGTTTTTCATTATTGTTTTTGATGAAATTATCAAAATGATAGGAAGTTCTCGCTCTGCTAGAAGATGTATATTAAGACTCAGTTTAAGAAAAATATTGAGATAAGACAGCACGTTTCCTGGGTTCGATGCCAGAGCACATTAAAATTTCTCTCATTAGGAATGTATGTGAAAGTAGGACGTCGTTTGAGGCAGTTGCAACCAATATTTCTGCTTGAATTTTTACATATAGTTAAAAATGGTGATCTTCTGTTGTGCTGCATAGAAAGTATTACCAGAAAGACCCGGGTTCGAAGCCAGGCAGTAAATATATCCTCCATTTAAAATACATTAAGGTAGTTTTCATTATTTATTTTGATGTTCTTATCGAAATAATAGGAAGTTCTTGCTTAGATAGAAGATACATATTAAGACTCGGTTTAAGAAAAAAAATTACATAAGACCATCATGCTATTCCTGGGTTCAATGCCAGAGCACATTTCAATTTCTCATATAAGGAATATATTTGAAAAGTAGGACGTCGTTTGAGGCAGTTGCAGCCAATATTTCTGCTTGAGTTTTCACACATAGTTAGAGATGGTGATCTTCTGTTGTGCTGAATAGTAAGTTCAACAGGAATACCCGAGTTCGATGCCAGACGATTAAATTGCAGCGAATTTTAAGAATATTTTCAATCCTTTTTTTTTTCTTTTGAGGACCGTCCCTATCTGATGCCGACATGAAATTGATGTTGTCGATCTGCTTGCTGTATGTAAGCTACATTTTACTCGTTTTAAGGTAAAACTGTGGATCAAATAATATTCTCAAACATGGAATGCTTTTTTATTTCTACATTAAAAAAAATATTATAGCAACAAGGAAAATCATATAGAATATTGTAGTAGTAGCTATCTAATTTCAGAGAACAGAGAAAGAGTAAAAAGCCATCGATGAAACCAATTAGTCACTGACATTTGGAAGCTTCTTTTCCGTGACATTTTTGAATGCATTTTGATACAATCCCTTTTTTAACTCCAGCACTAATTTGCCATCATGTGCGTATCCCATCTTCCTTGGTAATGGTCCTCCATTGTTTTGATATCCTGGTGAAATCTTTCACCTTGTTCCTCACTGGTGTTTCCTAAATTATCCGGAAAACGGTCTAAATGGCTGAGTTAATAGTGCACCTTAATGCTCATGTTACACCCAAGAAATCTGAAACTGTCTAGCATCTCATTTACCATTTCAGCATTATTTTCAGCTTTTGGTTTGCCCAAAATATTTCTCACAACGGCAACAAATGAAGTCCAGGCTTTACGCCCAGCCTCATTCATGGAATTAACAAAGGTAGGATCCTTAATAAGTTATCTTATTTGTGGGCCGTCAAATATTCCTGCATTAATTTATTCCGTATTCAACTGTGACATATTTTCCCTCGTATATGCAAAGCATGATTCATTCTTATCTAGAGCCTTTACAAACTGCTTCATTAGGCCCAGCTTGATAGGCAGTGGAGGCAAGATGATTTTCTCTCATCCATCTAAGGGTTTGTTATTGATATTCTTTTCCCCAACATTCATGTTTTTTTCTCTTAGGCCACTCTTTTCTTATCCAGTGTTTTGTTTTGTTTCTGCCATCCCAGAGACGCAAAAGCAAGGATATATAAAGTGGTGTGTGTGCTTAAGCAAAAATTTTAAATTTTTTGCCTAAGGAAATAAAAAATGAGAAATGTTGTCATAAGTTTCTTCAGTTAGTTAAGTCATGGTTATTATCACATGAAAATGTTGATAGATTTTTTTTAAATTGATTTTTTGGTTATTATAATTTTATTATTCTGATAGTAATAGTATTATTATTCTTGTTATTGTTATATAAATGTATCTGGTTTTCTTTCTCCCTTTTTTTTATAATTTACAGGTATTACTTTTTTTTTTTTTAAGAACAAGTGTAAAGAACACACAAATATATTCTTTCTTTTTTGTTAAACCACTTACTTTTTTATGTTTTTTGTATGTATTAGCACCAGCAATACATTTACTTTAGTTTGATGGTAACCCCAAAACAGGTTTTACCTATGGGGTACCTAATTCCATCGCAATGTAGTATAATTTTATTTTATTTTGTATGTATTATCTTAAGATGGAATAAATTTATTATTATTATTATTATATTTGGTGTAGTCACTTTGCTGTCCAAGCAGAAAGTTTACCATTTTTAGGTCCACACAAATCACCCATTGATTTTCATGATATTTTATCTTCTCCAAGACCAAAGCAATGGTGTCATGTTCTTCTTTCACCTTCGTCGAGTGAGCAATTGGTATTGAGCCATATTTAGTCCCATTGAGTAGAAGGGCACATTTCAAACTTCCTTTGAGCTGTCAATGAATAGGCGCCAATCATCGGGAAAATATTCAGGAAGACCTATTTTTCCCAGGAGTCCTTTAATACCGCGACAAAACACAAGATTTTCTTCTTGAGTGAAGAAGGGTAGCAGATCCTTTTCTCTTGTACGATAAAAGGTAATTATGACTCCTCGTTCCAGTAAATTTTTATTGTTTAACCTACAAGCTAGTAATTCAGAAGATTCTTTTGAAAGGTTGATATCTCTGGCAAGGCCATTCAACTCATCCTGGTTGAAACGCTGAGGAGTTGATGATATCTCCTCATAATCACTGTCACTTTTATTATTATCAGATTGGTGATCAGAGGGACAATACTCGTCCTCACAGAGCTCTGGTAGTTGGTGAAATGTTGGAATCGGCACTTCCTGTGAGTGAGGGACCGGATGTCTAGCAGAGACTATATCAGGATAATTCCACTTGCTATTGTTTTGGTTGATTCTAACAATATTTACAAGGCAAAACTAACAGTCATCAAAATGGTTTTTTGGTTCTCTCCACACCATCTGTACGCCGAAATTCAGACTTTTCCTTTTTCCAGTAGTCCACTGTCGTAAATGTTCTGTACAAGTTTTACAGACAAGATGTGGTGCCCAGGTTTTATCCTGATCACCAAGTCTAACACAAAAATATCCTACAATGTGATCTAGATTAAACAAATCTCCACTGATATCTAGTTTTCAATTCTCGCACAAAAATTTTTTAATTATAAATATTAAAGTTTTTGAGGAATATACTGTATGAAGGACAAACTGCCTTTCCATACGTTGATTAATGCAGAACGATATTCATCTTTAGTTGATGAATGGTCTGAAATGCACTACTCAAATAATCAATACTTAAATTAAATTGCAAAACCTTCTTGTTCTTTGTACAACTTGGTCTTTGAGTTACTAGAAAAAGATAATAATTTTGAAATATTTTCTCTTCAATCTCAAGTCGTTACTCTTGGGAAGATACAACTAGATTTCTAGAAAAGTGAGAATCCAGAGAGGGCTTTTGTATAATACCAATCAATATTAAAAAGCCTAAATAAATATATACGGTATTCTCGAAAATTATGCACCACCAAATGTAATGCACACCTCAAAATTCAAATGCCAGATATTGAAAAATCATTTGCCCACAATTTTAAAGAGCAACTTAAGACATACTGCCACGCCATTTGCAGAACCGTATATGTCTTTACTATACACATTTATGCTGTTATATTTGTATATTTTTATGCTTATACACTATACACAAAATTATGGGAATCGTTTATGCTGAAAGTCCTACGTAAGTGCGTATGTTAACCTACTCAAAATTGATCATTTAAATTGTTGGTTAATGGTAGTTATCTGGGAGTTATACCGTTACTTTTTTCAGATAGAAATTTGTAGGGTTGCCGTCCTAATCTGAACCCTTAGCTCGCCTTCGTAGCTCGGGAGAGCCTGGCCGTCACAGTAGGGGAACCATAAAAAAACTGACTGCATGGAATATGATTTAAAAAGTTATAAGCGATTCAAATGAGCAACAATTTATTATCTTCATCGTCTCACTCACTCTTAGAGATATACAAGCGTCATTTGATCAACGTACTACCATGAAAATTAAGATTTTTTGTGATTTTGCAAGAAATTACCTGTTAACACATGGCAACATTGCTCAGAAAGATAGGCGGGTGTTTTAAATATCTCAACAGGGGTTGGGTTGGGGATTTCTTGATTTTGCTAGAAATCCCTCCCCACTACCCCAACCCAACAACAACGCTGCCTGGTGTAAACGGGTAATTTCTTGCAAAATCACAAAAAATCTTAATGCAGTCAGTTTTTTTATGGTACCCCCTTATGTGGTTGCCGGGTGCTACAAAGGCAAGCTAAAGGACTAGATTAGGACGGCGACCCTCCAAATTTCTACCTGAAAAAAGTAATGAGATAACCTCCAGATAACTACCATTAACCAAATTTTTTGATGGGCTAGCAAATTTCCTATCAATTAAAAACTATTAGCTGACAGTTTAGTCTGTAGTCTTCAGAGATTCTTACAGTGAAAACATTGATAGTGTATTGATGGAACTTTTGACAAGTTGCATAGAACTAGGGTGAACCTAGGATGCGGCCGGCCAATTGACATGTGCATGAGTGTCATTGTGCCTGAATCTAGTTCACTGTCTATTCTAACACACACCCTGATTTTTGAACTGAAAAGAGACCCAACAATGCGTGCATTACTTTCAAGTAAATCTGGTATTTCTGATTAATTTAGCGATTCCCATTTTTATAATTCAAATCCAGAAGATGGTCTTTTAAATAATTATCAGAATACTTAAAAAATATGTATTATTAAAAATTTTAAATAAAAAATGTGTATTATTTATATATTATTATTATATATTATTAATATATTTATCATATTATAACTAATTGATTATTAATTATATCGATATTTTAGGGAAACGACCTACTTGAGAATCCAAATGGGTTGACAAGCTTCAGCCATCCATCATTAGTTTCATCTACTACTCTTGATTTTTTGGTTAGTCGCAATACGCAAAGTCCTCCTTTTTACTGTCATTATCACATTCAGAATCGCTAGGTAATTAATTCTCATCAAGGAACATACCACTTGTAGACTCCATGGCTTTTGAAACATGGGTGGCAGATAGATTTTTATCAACTCATGCATGCATTCTATCAACCTTCTAAACACAAAGGAGGCTATGTTAGGTAGAATTCTGCTGAGTGATTAAGATTAGCAGACGCCCTCTTTGCATAAACAGTTGAGAGAACAACACCTTCACATCCTCTATTGATTTGCAGAGTGAGGATTTTTGAGGAAAGATGGATTTTGTTTTTCAATTGCCTGAGTGCAAAACCATGTCCTCTAAACAGTTATTTACAGTTCCTTCACTAAGACAATGGGCATCTCTGTGACTCATCTACCATGACGATAGTGGCCCAATAAAATTTCATAAGGAGAACTGTGACGAATTTCTAGGGAAATTTGGCCATAGTAAGTTGCCCATTTTTAAGTTGCCCGTTTACAAGTTGCTGTCAGAATGGCTCAGTCAGAAGGGCCGAACGGAGAAGGGCCGTTAGAAAACACGACTTTTATACTGACCAGTGCAGTGATACTGTCGGCGATCGGACTAATTAACACGGCGGAGTTCTGTGACAGTTTCTAGCAACGTGATTGGCCAATTTGCGGAACCCCTTTCGCTGCGAATTTCTGTGCTTCATTGTTTTTCCCTCTTCGTCTCCAAACACGGACTCCTCCACTGAGAAGGTCATTTCGCCCGAGAGCGTTCGTCGCGGAACATTACCCATCCACGCCGGTGGCGGCAGACTTTCTTTCTTTCCTTGTGAATTTACGTGGGACACTCTCTAAAGGCTAAGTTCATATCATTATTATTTGTGCAAACTGAACCATATTATATTTGTGTATAATAATCTGTTATTTTTCACTTGTTCACATTTACTTAGTATTATTGTTCTGTGGTATCGTGCTTGAGAGTATTATCCTTGATAAAGGTCTTTCTGAGTGATTGTTTCTCATTATTTCGCATTTGGTCGTTTGTGTCGCTGGCCCTGTTGACTTTCTAACAGGTATTTCACGAAAATAATCGAATGCCGTGTACCGGTGGAGGACAAGGTGGGTTCGCCTTCCTTTCTATTGGGTATACTGCATCAATTGGTAGCGGAGCGTTGGTTGTTTCACTTTCGTGTTGAATTCTGTTAGAGTGCGAATTTTCGGGCTCACCGACGTTATTCTTTGTAGTTTCGTCTAATGTTTCATTTTTGCCTCGTGGTTGCTAAGTCGCACCTTAATTTGTAGATGTTTCTTGTATCTCTTGTTTAATTATTGGTTATTTGAATGCCTCTAAATTCCTATCAAAAGGAATTCATTACGACTGCACAAGATCGCGCTAAGAAAATGGTCCCTACGAAGACCGCGGCCGGCCCAAGTCAAGCTGACGAAGCATGTGGGGAGACCCCGGTATCTTTGTCTCGCACTCCTGACGTTAATTTTGATTTGGGTAAGCAGCTAATTCACGATATCGCTCCTTTGACAGAGGCGACTTCCGAAAACTTATTTGCATTCTTTTCCTCTGTGTCGGAAGTAATAGATTTGGAGCTGTTTCCTTTAAATTCTTTATTAACTTTGTTACTTTGTAAGGTACCCTCGATTTTACGTAATTTCTTCTTGTTGGCAATTAAAAACCGGTTGTCTTGGGCTCAAATTACTCGACAATTTTGGGAGGAGGAGATTAGTTCGCGAGAGTACGAGAAATTAATAACGGTCAAGGTTAAAAGGTTTCAATTTCCGAACGAAAAGCCACTTCACTTTCTCCATAACATACGTAATGCTATCACGGTGCTTGGATTATCGTATTCTGAAGAGGAGTTTGTTTCGCTCATTTTGAATGGTGTGAGTCCGTTAACGCGAAGTACTTTTATATTTCAATCTCGCCCGACGACTCTCGAAGGTTTGACCGCGTTGCTTAAATTTTCCTCTAAGCAGCTCGCGGATTCTACCGATTATTCTCGCGCTTTCTCAAATGTTAGTCGTCGCGAGACTCCTCCTGTTACGTGTTCTTTCTGTCATCGAAGGGGTCATGAGTCTACCGAATGTTATCGTCGGAGAAGATTGAGCAACAGAAATCTCCCTCGAATTTCGATGGCAAATTTCGAAGATTCTTCTCTTAACTCGTTGCCGCTTGTTCCGGTTAGTATCGGACATATTCAAACGGTTGCTCTTGTCGACACTGGTTCCTCCGTCTCACTGTTAGATCCCCAGTTCGGGAAGAAACTGAAAATTAATATTAAATCTGGTTCTAATTCCGCGATCCACTTGCAAACTATCGGAGGGCATAAACTTAATTTGTTCGAGTATGTAAAATTAAAAGTGAAAATTCATTCATTATCTTGGTACCATCAATTTTACCTGTCTTCATTACCGGTGCCGCTGTTATTGGGAAGGGACTTTATTGCAAAGACCAAAATGATTGTTGCAGCCGATTGTTTTTCTTTCGCGGTTTCGCCCGCGTGTACTTTTCCGTACGTCAATTTGCCTCGTCCACAAGAGTCTTGTCAAATTGTTCATTCGAGTTCCTCTGTGGGTGAAGGTAGTCCGGTCTTTTGGCCGGAAGCAGGTCCTGGTAATATGGCAGCGAATTCTGTTGAAACTCCTTTTGATTCGACTCTACCTTCGGGTTTCCGGGAGATAATTTCTCAGTTCTCTGATGTTGTCACCTCGAAGATGGGCATGACCAACATTATGCAATATCGAATCGAATTAAATGATACTTCTCCGATACGTTCTCATCCCTACACTCTCCCTCCTCCAAAAGCGAAGTTAATGCGGGAACATTTAGACTCTTTAATTCAGCAAGGAGTAATAGAACCATCCAACTCGGAATGGGCTTCCCCTGCCTTTTTGATTCCAAAGAAGGCTGATAAATTACGGTTGGTGGTTGATTATCGTAAATTGAATAAAAAGGTTAAAATCGACCCGTACCCAACTCCGTCTGTTGAACATGCTTTTCAGTATTTATCCAAGGCTAAAGTATTTTCCATACTTGATTTGCACTCTGCTTTTCACCAAATTCCGTTATGTGAATCTTCCAAGAAATTGACCGCTTTTGTTACACCTTTTGGTTTGTACCAATTCACACGTTTGCCATTTGGTTTTGTTAATTCACCCCAAGTATTCACCAGAATGATGGATATTGTGTTAGGGGATTTGAAATACAATTGTGTGTACCCCTATATCGACGATTTATGTATTTTTTCTGAAGATTTGTCTTCTCATAAGGAACATCTGACGGCCGTTCTTCACCAACTTAGGAGAGCCGGTCTTACGATTCATGAGGATAAGATTAAATTATGCCAGACTTCTATTTCATTCCTTGGACACTGCATTCGAGATGGAGCACTGCTTGTCGACTCGGAAAGGGTACGTCCAATTCTCAATTTTCCTGTGCCCACCAGTATTAAACAAGTAGTGAGGTTTCTCGGTATGGCTGGTTTTTATGCTAAATTTATTCCTCAGTTCGCTGAAATTTCTTATCCGTTGAATCAATTGAAAAAGAAGGGTGCTCGTTTTATTTGGTCCTCGGAGCATTCTTCCTCTTTTCAAAAATTAAAGGCCGCCCTTGCTAATCCTCCGGTGTTAACCATGCCATCGTTTGATCGAGAATTCCATCTTTTCGTCGATGCTAGTCAGATAGCTTTGGGCGCTGTTCTTAATCATAAAACGAATGATAAATTCTCTCCTGTTGCTTATGCAAGTAAAACTTTGTCGCCTCATGAGCAAAGGTTAACGACCTACGAGTTAGAGTGCATGGCGTGCTCATGGGCCGTCGAAAAATTCAAAGATTATCTCCAGTTCGCTCATTTTCACCTCTATACCGATAATGGGGCTTTGACTTGGTTGTTCTCTCATCCCAAGCAGCTTGGCAAAATTGGCAGGATGGTTTTAAAGCTATCCACTTATAAATTTACTATACATCATGTCAGGGGTACAGTTAATAAACCAGCCGATTGTTTGTCAAGAGTTGTGATTCCTCCCCATCCTCCACTTTCTTCGGAAACTAACTGTTTCCTCCATAAGATTCCTCTCTCTTTTATCGACATTCGTGAACACCAGAAAAAGGATCCGGTTCTGGGACTATTGTTGCATAAAATCTCGATGTCGAAAGATAGACAGTTAATTTCGGATGGTATTAATTATAAATTAAAGAATGATATATTGTGTTACAAGCCTCTTAAGTCAAAGAAGTGCAAAGTCGTTGTCCCCGCTGCTCTTCGCCCTATGATATTTCAATACTTTCATTGCATTCCTTCTGGGGCTCATTTGAGAATTATGAAAACTGCACATAAGATTTCTCAAGATTACTGGTGGTTGAATTCCAAGAAGGAAATAAAAGATATGGTCACTCGATGTCATATTTGCCAAATTTCGAAGCCCAGAAACAGTCTTCCTCCGGGTCTCTTGTCCTCTCAAACTCAATCTGCACCCTGGGAGAGAATATTTATCGACCATGTGGGCCCATTGCCACGGTCTAAGAAAGGGAATTGTTATGTATTCACCGTTGTTGATGGTTTCTCTAAATTTACCTTCCTCGAAGCCGTCAAGGATGCTTCCTCTGCAAGTGTAATTAAGGTCCTTTTTCATAATTTATTTCACAAGTTTGGTTATCCAAAGTATTTAGTTTCGGATAATGCGAGTTCTTTTAAGTCCGAGGTATTTAGGAACATGTGCTTCAGCTATGGTATTAAGCAAATTTTCACGTCCCCCTATTACCCCTGTCCGAATATAGCGGAAAGAGTTCATCGAAATTTACGTTTCGCTTTGTCTGCCTTTACCCACGAACACCATGTTGTATGGGATGATATGCTTGGTGATTTGTCCTTTGCGTTTAATACTGCTGTTCATGAGGGTACTGGTTTTTCGCCTTGTAAATTGTTCCTTGGAAGAAATCTCCCCCATCCTTTGAATAATATTTGGGATATTCCACTCTCGCTACGTGACGATACTACTTCTGAAGATAGAATGTGGGAATATTGGGGGAATGCAGTTAAAAATCTGAAAAGAGCCCATCAAAAATATTCAAATACTTATAATAAATCACACAGTACACCCAGTTTTCACGTTGGCGAGATGGTTCTTTGCAAAAATCACCCTATTAGTTCCAAATTAAAGAAAAGGACTGCTAAACTAGAGCCTTTGTGGACTGGTCCGTTTGAAATACTCAAACTGCTAACTCCTGTAACTGTGGCCGTAAAGTCTGGGTCGTCTCAAGAAAAAATATGTCATGTGTCTCATCTCAAGCATTATCGCTCTCCATAATCCCGTCTTTATTCGTCACCAATGTTTTGATCTTTTCATGGTAAAACACTTTCGCATTTGTATTATTAATTACGTTGATTACGTAAAAGTTATTCTTTGGCGTTGTGCTGGTACCTCATCGCCCGGCGGTATCTCTACCGTCGCAATCTCCATCTAATTTTTTTTAAATAAAATTAGAAATAATTCTTAATTAAATGAAATGTTGTTTTCTGCATAGTTTGCCGGCACCCTAATAATGCCAATAATTGGGTGTCCGGGTCATGTGAGTTCTCTCTCAAATCCTCTTAGCTAACCTCTGTGATTTTTTTTTGGCATTTGCCGTTTGCTAGATACTGGACCCTTAAACTAAAATTATTTAAGGATGCAGTTTTAAGTATAAATTCAATTTTTATGCTCTTAAATGTAGTATGCATGTAATTTAAGTTGAAGATAAAACAGTAAGTTCTGAGATCTTGTGACTTTGGAAAATGGTAAATATGTATCAACTCCTACATAAATGTGGGTGTTCTTTTAAATTTATTTTCTTTGTATTTCTTTTTTGGATTAGTCCCTTGCTGAATCCCTCAATTAGTAATTTTTGTGCTAGGTGTTTTTGGAAAATGTTCTGGTTATGCAGGGAAAGAGGGCTTTAACCTTTTGGCTAACAAAGAGTGTAACTCAGTTACTCAAGTGATAATTTTTCTGTGTTATTAAGGTTAAAACTTTTGAAATAATTTCATGCATCTGTGTGTGTGTTCTTCAAGTTCTAATAATTTTATTCTTTGTATATTTTTTCACAATCACATTTTTTGTATAATTTTATTAAAAAGACAAAGAAAGATTTTTAGAATAAAGAGGGGAAGAAAAAAAATTAGAAATGTTCATAAGCAAGGCAAGGCCATTCTTTCTATATTGTGATATTATCCAAAATGTTGATAAAGTAATTCACAATATGGCTTAACATAACTTTGTTAAGTTGAATAAATATTTGAAAGGCCTGTGATAAAGATTTTTGAAGTTTTATTGTTTTTTAATTAAGGTTATACAAGAAGAGAAAAATAGTGACTCAGACCTGGGTTCAAGTCCCCGACAAGTAACTTTCTTTTTCTTCTTGTATAACCTTAGGTTAAATTGCACAATTTCCTGTGCTATGTTTAAAATCCATTCCATCAGTTTTTAATTATATCTGCCAAGAAAGACATTTCCCTAGAGCAAATATTACTTGTCTATCTATTATAATTCAGTTTTAAGATAAATTCATAGTTTTATTGTTTTAACCGTGGAACTAAACACTTAGAGCACAAAATCACAATCACAAAATCCCCGCCCCCTTGGGAGAGATAAGGTGTAAAATACCTTAGTAGCTGACGGGTTAAGTCTAAACAATTTGTGATGATGCTAAAGTAAACGCTCTGGTTGCTTCAAAGAACCAGCATCCGTTATAAGCGACGTTTTCATTATTAAGATTCAGTGGCCTGTTTAATGTATCAACTAGAGAATTCCATCTTATTGCTTATGGGCTATGCACAAGGGAATATTTTACAGTAAGAGAAAGACTTGGTGAATAACTAATAGCTTTTAAGCAGCGAGAACAGGTTTCTCTGTGCAGACTGTTCAGACTTTTAGCCTTTTTTTTAAACTCTGAGTATCCAATCACTCTGAAATACAACATTTGTACTCTGAAACATAAGAAGTTAAAGCCGTTCTAAGCTTGAGGTACCATTGGATCTGATACAATTAGGACTTTATATTCCACGGACAAAGCCATTCAGCAGCTATGGCATTCAAGTGCATTTTTTCGCTGACTTTACACAGTTTGGATGCTCTTCATACTTTGTTGTACAGATGTGAAAAACTTTTTTCAATCAGTACAACTTTGGGTTAAGACTCAGACTTTCATGTGCAAGGTTAAAAGTTACCTTCCATCTCTTCGTACTTTGTTTTAAATTCCTCTGGAATTCACCATTCAAAATCAGGATTTAAATTTATAATTTGTCAAAGCTTGAGAAACCTTTATATTTTAGATTGTTTATTTAGGAATTACTTACTTCAAGATTTACTCAAATTATTTTATCATTACCCAGCAGCAGGGTCAAGAGAGGCAGTTGGAACCAGAGGAAGAGGCGCTCACAGAGGTAGTCCTCCAGAGGCAAGGGGTGGCCCCAGCACCTTCAAACAATCTCCAGACAGCCGAAGAATGGGAAGAGGAAAGCCCAAGGGTTCTTTCCCTCCGTATCAGATGCGATATTGAATTTGGAACTATCCTAACTTCATCTCATTAAAATAAAGTTTTTTCATTAAGTATAACGAATCATCTGTATTCATTTTATTGTTCATTGCCATAGTGAGGATGATGTAATTTTGATCAAAAACTTCATTTGATGTACGCTTTTCTGTCATGTTTGCATGGGAACTAGGAATCATCATCTCCAGATAGTGATTGTTCAGTGCTTTGAAATATTTTAAATCCACATGTTGTGTATCTTTTCTTAGACCACCAAATTTGTTTATCTGTAATTATGCATTTATGTGTAACATATCATTTAATTGTGTTAATATCATTTACCCATCATTAACTCTGGAGATTGAATAAAATATCAACATCATTATCCTGGATTATCAATGTATGAAGTCATCTCATTTCCTTTCTTCCATTTATGCTTTTTGCTATCTGTTATCAGGTTAGGTACTCTTGTTAGAATAATGATGGTGTGCTGCAGCGATTATCCTATTTTCTGTGATGTTTTATCGGTTACCATACTAAAGGGAACATTAACTGCTAGTGAGAGTTTGTTAGACCAAAGTTAATTTCAGTGATGTTACATATGCACTAATTTCATTGTATTTCTGCATCTGTAAATTTGTGTAGGTCGTCAGTGTTTTAGATTAATATGTAGTGGGTGGTTATTGCAGATATAGAGGAACCTGCAGCCCCTTAGTTCATTCAATGTAGTCATTCAGACTGCAAAAAATGCTTCCATTTGAATAATTTTCCCATATGGGGCCATTCACAATTCATAAATTAAGGTTTGTGTTATATCACGGTTTTAGAACCTAAAGAATAGCAAAATTTCTGCTTGATCAACGTTTGAATTTAAAACTCGCTCGTAAGTAATGGGGGAAAACTGATCCGAGCAAATATGAACGTAGAACAAAAGTAATAAGAGTGGGATTACTGCTGAGGAGTGTGCTGCACGAGACAATAGCATTGCACTGGTGAGATGGTAATTATCAACAGGCCATGGTATAGAATCTAGGTGAAATGCATGAAAGGCCTTTGAAATTGAATATTATAAAGTGAATTATTATTGGGAACTAAAAATCTTTCTTATCTGAATATAAGCCCAATTTTTTTCACAAAGCACTCTTTACGTAACGGAGTATAGGTGGGGTACTGCTTGGCGTTCCAGCTACATGGAGGGAGGGTCGAAAATTGGAAAATTTTGCATTACGTAATTTGTGTACGACCCCTATCATACTTAACTCAATGTGCTAGTTGAATTTATTATTATTTTTTAGGCTTAATTAGCTTTAAAGCATGTTATCCTTCATAAAATATTGATATTGACCCTTCACCATGATAATTCATTAAATGTCCAATTTGCTAATACGAAATGTTGGTGTGAAAAGATTAAAATCAGGAGTTCCCAAACCTTTTCAGTTTACAATGCAGGTAAAGCTTGAAATTTTTCCCAGCAATGCTGTTACAATAATCGTATTATAACCTTAGTAGAGGAGTCTCGTGGGACTACTGGTTAACTTCTAAGGCACACAGTTCTGGAACTGTTATATTCCATATAGTTGAGGAAGCACAAGACTTTCCTTCTGATTTAAATAAGATTTCACTATTCTTATATCCAATAGGTGACCATGGTCTTCGAATAGATAATTTAGTTTAAATCTACTAATTATTTTTGGGATTGCCGATTCAATATTTGATTTAAAAGCCTTTACAGCAATACCCAAATAAAGAATACCTTTTTAAGTCTTCACTGGATAATAGTTGACCGAGCCATTGCTGTCTTCATTTAATTTTTTATATTTGTATGATTAAGAGGTATGAATATGCTCTTTAACTATTGAAATTGGTGGTTTTTTATTTAAGGAACAATTTTCATTGTATGATCCAGAGTTCTGCAACTTTCTGTCTTCAGTATGCAGTTTGAGCATTTAATACAGTCTCTAGTGGTTTTAATGTGACACAAATGTTAAGGTAAAACTTTGAGAAAGGAAATTAGAAAGATATTTCAAAGAAACAGCAACAGGCATTTAAGTAACTTACGTTGATGGAATCCATATCAAATTAGATACAGATGATGTAAAAACCAATTAAATTAAAGTATTTGATGAATGATTTGTGAAACTGATTCTGTGAAACAAGATTCAAAATATTTTATTGAATTAAACTATTTCCTTATTTTTTTCTAACATTAGTCTTATTTATGTTTTATATATAGCAATATGTAATGTATAAGTTTTATTTATATCATTCCTATTTCAGGTTAATTACTTTAGATCTAAAACTTCATGCAACTCTTAAGATTAGGAAATCAAAATATTAAGCAATTTAAAACAAGGAATGATCTAAATGAAATGTACTTTCAATTAATAATCATTAAATTATGATAGTGATAGGAAAATTATAGTATACACAATCTTCTATTATTCTTGTATATTATGCAGTACACATCTACCAGAAGAATCTTTGTCACTGCTACATATTACATTTGCATTTAGGAAGCATGGCTAACCCGTGGCTAGGTTACCTCATAAAAGTTGATGCTGAAGAGAGAAAATAATAAAAGACCAAGTGTTTTGTGAGTATTAATAAGTCCCATTCAATATCATTCACACCCCAATCTCATAAATGTTTAACAGATGTAGAGTGGATAAACATTCTGATAAAATGAGTTTGGCTCTATCACCATGTTCACTTCAGCGCAAATCTCAACGTTCACCAAATTTCCTGAACTGGGTTTGCTAAGCATGTATAAAAGATAATTATGTCATTAATTCAAAACAAAAAGATAGGTCAGTAATTGTTTTTGCATTTGTGTTTAGAGCTCCATTCATTTCAATTTTTATTCTGCATGTGTATTTGTTTGCAAGTTATATTATTTGATGGAGACATATCTGGTGGCAATTGCCAACAGATGTACCTACTTTAACCCTTATAAATGTTCCCCAAGGAAAAACAGACTTAAAAATAGTCTCACATGGCCAGGATGGGACTTCCTGGCCCTGTCAGACTTTTTTCCTAAGCTGTGTTTCCTGGGTGCATGCCCTTATGTGTAAAGATACTTGTGTCCCTTTCCTTGTTAATTATTATGATTTCGTAACCCTTAGGTGATGCCACATCTGTGGAGATGTCTTCTGAAGTCATTCAGACTGTTAGCAGTCAGTTGGAAGAGCAGAGGAGAGAGCAGCAGTTAGCCCTTGGACGGAGAGGGTGCCAAATCATCCTCATCCCTTGAGTCTCCCAGTTCCACCAATCGCGATGAGGGAGGTCCAAACAACAGCTCAAGTACAAGTAGCATAGGCATTCCTGCCATAAGGGTCACTACAGCACCTGCAGAAGAGAGTGGGGAAGGCCAAGTGGAGTTTGCAGAGACGATGGAATGGAGGAGCCTGGCTCAGGAATCACAATCCCAGATCTCAGGTTCAGATCATTTTTATGTAATTTATTATTGAAATGCATTATCTATGGCCCAGATACTCAACCACAGTGCTGCTGGAAGTGACGATCTCTTTCCCTTGTGCAGTCTCAAATTGCTGTGAATGATGCCTTTTTACATGGTTCATGCAATTTGTTGTGTTTCCATGGGTCACAACTTTTTCCTGGCATAATTTACAAACCGCGCTTTGACCGTCCGTTAATTGAGAAAAGAATTCCCAAACAACAGATTTTTTCTGACGCCTCCGGATTCTATAATAATATGTAAGAAAATCTTCATGAAATATAATTAGGTAATGTACATATATGAGTGCGGGCGTGTACACTTGAGTGCATCGATTCATTCCTCATTCGGGGATGTTCCATTGGCATCGACATACAAAAATCCCCAAAATAGGGTTATATTAATACACGCCAGTGTATATTTCATAAAAACACACATTTATGTGAAAAATAAAGGGTTTTTCAGTGAAAAAAAAAAAATTTCATAATTAATGTGAATTAAGAAAAAAAATTGTTGGTTGAGTTTCGAAAGAGGAGTATCCTCTTAAGTTCCGAGTCTAACCATCTAGGTGGCAGCAGCGTTTTCTTACTTTAATAGACGATTTAATTGAAAAAAATTTAAAAAATCGGATTATGAATAAATATAATTGCAAATATAATTTCTATTCTTCTTGACTTCATTATTCTCCCATACACAATATTTCCGATCATGCACATTCTTACGATGCATGCCGATATTTGCACGATTATCATTATAGTATTAAATAAATTAAAAAATAAAATGAATATAAAATAAAATGAATATAAAAGAAAATGAATATAAAAGAAAATGAATATAAAAGAAAATTTATGAATAAAAAAGAAAAAAAATTGGACCATCCAAGGTTTGATCACGGAAACTACGCATTACCAAATGGGATTGCTACCGCCTAGCCTACCGTGCCAATTAAACCATGAGTTAAAAACTTTGAGCCCATTTTTCTCGGGACTGGGACCCTATGGGGTCCTTTGGCTTTGGCATAGTATGAGTTTCGGGCCCTGCTATTACCACGCAAAGTCTCATCCCGAACAGGTACAAAATATTTAGCTATACAACAGAAAAAGTTACATTGACAGATATTCATTTAAGGAGTAGAAACAATGGGACAGTAAAAAGTCTTTTAGCTTATGTTTAAATAACATGGATCCCATAGGCGTTTTAAGTACATTGGGAAGTTTGTTGAATAGGCAATGCAACAGTAGCCATCTTGTCAAACAGCAAACAAACCAACGGACTGTTCTTAAATTCATCAAACATCGATAACTCATCGAAGTAATCAGACAAACATCGATGCAATCCACCGCTCATCAGATTGCTGAATTTAAAAACGGGCCCATGCCCAGCCTGTTTTAATCGATAAAAATCGGTAACGCTAAAAACGTATCGATAGGAATCGCTAAGAAAGTTATCGATTTTTTTTCCCAGGCCTAATATTTGTGAAGAGTTGACTATCTATCATGCGGAGGCGTCTTGTGGATTTCGTTTGAATCATAGCGTAGAATCAACGGTTTTTCGAAATAATTTTCCAAAGAAAGTAAAATCTTGTGGTAAATTTACCAATCTTGTTTTTGTAAAGGTTCAAAATGCGCAATACTTGTGTTGTTTGAGTTTGTGAATCTAAAGGGTGTAAGTTTTACAGGTTTCCACGAACAATCGCCAGGTAAGAATATGTAGACTACTTATGTTAAGTGTAGTAATTACGTATTATTTATTAATGTCTTCCTTTTTCATGCAAGTTAGATATCGATTTGTTAAATTTTCGAGAATTTCACATGTGTATCTAAATAAGTTCGTCCTGAATTCTAGCAGATGACAATGCCATTTTATTATGCTTTTTGTTTTACGCTGCTAACGGTTTCATAGTTAATGCCATGTGAACCTTATTACAATTGTTCTTACGTAATATGTGGAAACGTTTACAGTGTAACGTAATGTGTAACTCTTTTTCAACAATTAACAGGTACTGATATAACTTTAACTTAACGACTTTGAAACTATTGGCATTCACAACCAATTATTATGAACAAGACACGGTAAAAACGCTGGTAATAGAAGAAGAAATTGAGGGTAACCCAGGCTCAATCTTGAAGTTATCTAATTTTAGACATTAGGCATCGAATAGCATAATTCACTCGGATTTTTTCGTATTTTAATGCAACGTTTGTTTGACTCATTTCCTAGTGTAATTGAGACAATCTGTTAATCAGATGTAATAAATGTGATTCTTAATGAAAGCAAGAGTACATTATTTATTATGCATTAGCACGATTACATTGGCAATTTAATCTTGAATATTTTATTGGAGCCTCGTATTCTCATTCATACCGGCGTGAATTTATGGAGCGAAGAGCACAGCTTGAGTGAGTGATCAAAGTGTAGCCAATCGCTACCTGTCCAAAAAGTTAAAGCAATTTTATGTTTTGTTATATGCAAAATACAAAAAGTGATTCATTTGTGGTCATTTGAATTACTTCGAGTCCATATAAATTTATTATCTTATCGTTGGTGTTTAATTATCGTTTCTGTTTTGGCATTGTGATGAGTTTCTGTTATTTGATGGTTTTCTGTGTTTATGTTACACATTTTAGTATTTGGGTACAAGTCAGTTCCACAATTCACTTACTTTCTGTGAAAAATATTCGTCGTTGGTTTTTTGAGGAATATATCATTTATTTCTGTATAATCTTCGTTTCCATTATCTCTTTGTGGCTTTCTGAAAATGTCTCCTTATCCTAAAGTGATCTTAATACATATTTATATTGCTTTAAAGAATGTTTTCTCCATTGAAGGAATCGTTCATTTAAAAGATATGAATTCGAATATTGAGTTGATATGGCTTTATAGACATAATTATAATTTTCATCTCTTGGTTTGGAAAGATTTTTAGGCTGGTATTTTTATCTACCTGTAATTATGAAGCATGTGAAAAGATCAAGGGTGTCAGACTACTAATAATAATTATTAATATCCCTATTGTGAATCGGTGGGCACTTCTGCTTTTGCTTCTGCAGGAGTAATTGTTAAGGTTATTAAATGATGAAAAGTTTCATCATAATTGTTACATCTCTCTAAGCATCACTGTTAAATCCATTTGTTTTATAAAGTGTGTATAGTTTTTGCTATTAACATTTTTCAATTATTTGCATTATCCAAATCTGTCTTACAATTTACTATGTAATCTTCTGCAGACCAAATATTTTAATATTATTATAAATCTTAACTTCATGTTGGTAGAATTCATTTTTTTCATAAACTTCATTTGTTATGTATGTTACACAAAAGAGTTCTCTATAGAAAAGATGTACTACTTTGTAAAATAATTTCCTACGCCAGATCGACTAATTATAACTCTGTACTTAATCTATCTTTTCTTTTGTATTTTAAATTTCCGACGAGTCCTATACATGTATTTTTATCGTGTCTTTGGATAATAAAGTCTACAGTTTATGTTATTAAATTTTTTCAATTATTTGCATTATCCAAGTCTACATTCTTTTCCTGCCTCAGATATATTTCAGGTTGGTAATAGTACCAATGAGCATCCAGGGAGTGATCCAAGGCAGTTTAGGTACTTATAATTATATTGGCTTTGGTTTAAATATTCAGATAAACTGATTCGTAATCCATTCAAAATTTATTAAAATACAAAAATTAGCATAGGTATGCGGGAGAATGCAGTGATAACTAACGCCACCTGGAGCTGAGGCGGGTACTAAACCGCCAGTCAAACTTTTAATGCATTAAGTTGGACAACCTTGTCTAAGGTACATATCTGCTTTTATAAAAAGATAAAGCTTTCAGGGTGTAATCACATAGTATCGCTTCCAAATCAGCACTCAGATTATTCAAGTCATTCATGGTAAACTTATTTGATTATGTTGATTTTGATTAAAGACAAAATCTTTTGTATTTCATTGTGACACAACTGAAGTAGCTATAATATATGACATTTTTTAAGATTGGAAATTTTTAAGCTTATTTTTTATACTGGTTGAATTATATTAGATTGGATATTGGATTGGATATTAGAAATTGTAAATGTTTTAAATCTTGAGATGCTTTATTTATAAACCAATGTGAGCTAAATCTTATTGTGGGGAACTGGTTTTTCCTGGTAACTGATCAGTATTATTCTTCTCTGGTTAACAACATAAGATTGATGGGTTTGATCGATGTTTCAGGAATCAGAGTGTTTGTGTAAGCCACTGTTTTAACTTGCTGAAATGTTAAAGAAATTACTTTCATCATATTTCATTTATATTACATGTTTATCATTAAGGCAGTATCTTCATTTAGTGGAGGACTTTTGTCGATATGAAGCAAATGAGTATGTCATTTCATCTGTAGTTTTAATTGTAAATGCATCAAGGCTTTTTCTGAGGAATTTGAATTAATAAAATGTATGCAATGGTTAGAAAAGTTGGTAAACTGGAAATGCTTAAGCATCTACCGATAAATTTATAGAAAGCCAATTCCTTGGGTGACTTGGAGTAAATATAGCTTTGACTTTATTTTCTAAGAATAGAGAAGAATTAATTCTTTAAAAGTGCAACTGCTGACAAATAGTGGTTGGTCTGAGGACATAAAAGAAAATACATTGTTAATGAGGGTACTAAGAGGTTGATCAGAATCTACCAACAGAATTTGCGATTGAACAGAAAACCATTCATCTGGGTTTTCGGAATATGTTTGAGATAAGATTTTTAATAACAAAATGGGTATCCAGAAATAGTCTGGCATGCAGAAATCTTTTTTGTTGTGGTATCAATTTTCTCAGTAACAGATGGGTTATTATCTAGGGATATTAATCTTCACTAATATTGAGATTTATTATTCAATTAAAGCGTGAAGATTCTTCAGCGACTATCCCTGAGTATATTCTGAAAAATTCTGTGAAGTACATTTTTTGATTTACATTGACTTCATATAAAGTTTAACATCAGACTTTTAGGGTTTAAAATCAATTTTTCTAAGAATTATATCCTGATATAATAAGATATTTACTGATTTCAATTTTTTAGGTATCTATTTCTTAAAAATTGTTCTATAAATTCTGGAACTATACAATTTTAAAATTTCTTATGTTTTTATATACTAAATCAAAATATTATTCAAGAAACCTATTCCACCCATTTATACAATTTAAGAGAGCTCAATCTCGGAAATTGCATTTATGGGCTGGTTGGGCTCAAATGAATGGTCAATTTCAAGGATGAGGAAAGGTAGTAACATATAGCACTTATAAAAGTGTGGCTGAATAGACCGAAGGATAAACAGAGGGGAAAAATAGCGACATGACTGGGACTTGAACCTAGGACCCCCCCTTTTCCAGGAAGGTGACCACTAAACTACCGTGCTGCATCAATCCTACCTCTGTTAAAGGGCTGCTTTGTGAGCTAGATAAATGGCTTTCTTCTTAGTGGTACCAGCTTCTGCCAGAAGTCCTCATACAAGCAGCCAGCTCACAAAGTGTTTTAAAGATTTCCCTGCTTTGCGAGCAGACAAGGAACTCTAGCTGTGCCATTAAGAGGAGTGCCACTTGCCATGCTCATACTTTGTTACAATGGGTGATACCAACCAATTTCTGTTGCTGTGAGCCTACAACACATTTGTCTAGTTGAGATCTGCTAACAAGTAGAACATCAAAGTTTTCCCATCAAAGATTCCGTTGGGACTTTCAGGGCGTTTTCCTTGCAAAATAATTGACACTTTTAAATTCCTTGCAATGTGTTTCTTATGGGGAATTTTGTATCAACCTTAGGCCAATCCCAAAACTATATTGGAAGAAATATTTTGTGTTTACATTACAGTAGCACGTCTACCAAAAACATCTTGATTCTCTACTGTTCTGGGAAGTTTTCCATAAAAATTTTAAATAATCTGAACAATGTATTACTGTGCGTGAAATGGGGAATTTGGGGACTTCTAACTTCAAACCTATTATTTCTAGGATCAATACCTCACTTTTTCCGGGAGTTTCCTGTTGAGTCCAGTAAAAGATAAGTCAAAGATGCTTGTGGTTTAAATTGAGCAATTTTCCCAGTGAACATAGTAATGTTTTTGGTGTGTTTGCCTAACTTTTGTTTTCAGATTTGAATTTAGCATAAAAAAAGGGGTAGGTGTGTCAAGTTTTGAACTTGTGTCGTTTATTTTAGAGCAAGGAACTTTGAAAGGCTCCAGTGAATCTGTGATATGAACCTTTGATGTGCTCCTCGTTAGAGAAAATCTATCAACACACAAGCAGGAGTTAAGCTCAGCTATGCTAAATACTTCTTTCTTAAAAAGAAATTTTTAGATATCTTATGATATAAGTTTTTAAGATCACAGTTTCCTTTAGTGCATAAGAGTATACGTAGACCTTGCGTTTGGTGGTTGCTCGAACTATCTAAGCTTCCCCAGCAGTTTGTATGAGTAATATCCAGCAATTTTTTATAATAGAAGTCACGGTACGTAATTGTAAATATCACTAATTAAACTCATAAAGATGCAAATTTTCCTCAGTAAATGTTAAATAATTGGGAATAAAGAACTGTTCTGTTCCAAGTGATTCCAAAATTTCCTTTGCTTATTCAAATCAGGTGGAATCATTCATGTAAATGCTTTCACTAATAATATTGCCATGTTTTTCAAATTAATTTATTAATTGAAATATATTATAAATTGTCACACAAAGAAAAATGTCATCCAGCCCTCTGAGCAATAATTTTGGCCATAACTGGCTCAGCCTATCCATTGTTATATTACTGTGTATTATTTATATTTAAAGAGCATCTTTAAGTATGTGAGTTTTGCCTGACATATATGAATCGACTTCATTGTTAATTTTGGTAATGGAAATATTAAGTAAACTTTAAATAACCAATATGTTGTTTCTTTAATGATCTTGAGTTATGATAAGAAAGTATGGGACAAGTAATTTTATCATTAAAAGTTTACTTTTTGGGAAAGTTTTCCTACGCAATAAACTTTCAGCTAATTTTCCTGTTGTTATTTATGCAGGACTCCAAAGTCAACATTTTAATGGATATTGATGGAACTGATGAATAATTAACCTGTTTGAAATGATCAGAGTGATGCCTTCCTATGGACTATAATTATCGAACCATAGACAATTAAGACATATAGCTCTACCAATTTTTCCAAGCATTGTTTGGGAAATATATGCCATTGTTCATGAAATTAAAGCTTCATAGAAATTATTTTAGCTGTTCTTTAATTGCTAATATGATGGTTGCTTCTTTAATATCTCTGTGGAAGAGATATTTGCTAATAAAATATTATAGTGCTAGTTTATGTATGAGATACTATACATGTCTTTCATATTTCCTAATGATGGAAATTTGTGATTTATTGTGATTAACCATTCATGGTATTAAAGCCGGCTTTATTGTTTCAAAGGTTTTTATAATGTATTTTAATGATGGTTTTATATTTTACATAGAATGACTTTATAACATGTTAAAATATAAATTTATTTAAGAAGTAAAAAAAGTATTTTGATGATTATTATTCTGGTACAATTTTCTTTGCAATGTTATGCTTTATGAAACCTTGAGCTAATCTTTTGAAAAATCAGAGCCAATTTATTTCTTGGAAATTCATCCAACATTTTCTAAAGCTCCTAAAAGAAATGAACGGTTGCTATAGAATGTAATTTTTTCTTTTATATTTGAGGAAAATATAATTTATTATAATTTGATGCTTCTACCACTTAGCAGCTGTTATTCCCAAGGTATCTGCCTCATTTCGGATGGGGTGTTACACCTCTAGAACTGTGAGGTTCTTCAAAGATATGTTTTCTTTTATGACTAGTTAGCATTATTTTTTTATTCCTCCTTTGAATTTTGTCTTTGAGACTTCTTGCCATTAGAACCGTATTCAAAGTTTTTGTTGTTTATAATTGAAGTTTATGAAGAATAAAGATACTATTTTCTTATAAATGGAAGTGGATAATGCATGAGGTATTTTGTATTTTTTGATTAATAAATAGAGCAAAAAAATGTTAGTAGTTTTTGTAATTTATTTAACCCCATAATTTCAGAAAATTGATGATACTAATGTTGTTAATTTTTTCTATCTGAAAGATTATACAGTTGTTAATCGAATTATATTTTCCATAGCTTTTTCATAGTTATATTTGATACAGAAAATCTAAATTGTGAACTTAGGTAATTATATAGTTAGAATATAAAAAAAATTTTAATGAAGAAACTCTGATGGAGCATGGTTATTTTGAGAGACAGACCAGCTAAACTGTGTGTTCCAGTTTTCTTCAGTTGAATCGTTGAGACTTTGGTATGTTTTTTTCTTTCATTATTGGAATTACCTGGTCATCTTCATAGAATTCTCTAGTATGTAAAATCGTAGTCCTACCATACAGAATCAGTTCTTCATTATCTATTACCACTATGATACACTTCATATATAAAGTTCTTTCCTTCTTCTCACTTTTTGTCACAGTTTTGCACAAGCTTGGGTACCCTGTTATAACCAGTGTTGAAATGTGATATAGCATCTCTACCTTGTGAATGCTCAGTATTATAGATATACTCATAATTAGATGGTAGGAATAGAACATAAATAGCAGAAATAGAAACTTTGATTGTTGATTAGCATGATGGGTTAAAGTGTATTTTGGTTTTAAAATCTGTGATACATAAACCAATGGATCAGAAAATGAAATTGCAATTTTGTGGTTTGTTGTTTTTAGATGTCCGGTATGATAAAAGTGGAGCAATTTTTTCTTTCCTAATTCACTTTATTGTATTTACATCTGCTTTTATTAATATCTTTCTTCAATAAGCATATGATTCCTTAATTTTTGAAGTGTCAAAATCTATACAGGTATAATCAAGACATTGATGTTATTTAATATAAGATAAATCATCATCATCAGCCATTTTCAATCCAACGTTGGATATAGGCCTCCTCAAGTACTTTCCAATTTTATCTGTCCTTAGCTTCTTGTTGCCACATTACACCAAAGTACTTATTGATGGCTCCATTCCACCTATCCATAGGTCTTCTTCTTGGTCCCTTCACATCTCTTGGTATCCAGTTGAGAACTGTAAATGTCCAACGGTTGTCGTTTCTTCTCGCTACATGGCCAACCCACCTCCATTTTAGTGATCTTACCTTATCTATGATGTCTGTAACTCCAGTCTTCATTCTCACCCTAGTGTTGCGTTTCCTGTCTCTTTTTATGATTCCCAGCATACAGCGCTCCATGCTCCTAAGTCTCTGGGATATCGCAGCATTTAACATCCATGTTATGTCCGATGAATTCAAGATTGAGAAGGGAGGTGGACAAGGTGATAGTCTATCTCCCATCTTGTTCACAGCCATTTTAGAAGAAGTTTTTAAAACCCTCGATAGGGAAGAGAAGGGCTTAAGAGTAAATGGGGAGTACATCAGTCACCTCCATTTTGCAGATGATATAGTTCTCTTTACAGCCAACGCAGAAGATCTTACTTTAAGACTTGAAGAACTAAACACAGGGGGACAGAAGATAGCTCTCAGGATAAACCTAACAAAAACATAGGTAATGTATAATTCTTTTGTAGTGCAAGAACCAGTCAAACTTAAAGAAAAACCTCCGGATGTTTGCTTGGAATACACATATCTGGGATAACTTGCAACAACGGGAGAGAAAAACAGGACTTATGAAGTAAACAAAAGAAAGAAACTTGGCTGGAGCACAATTGGTAGGAACTCGCACATTCTGAAGTCAAGAATGCCAAAGGTTTTGAAGAAGAAGGACTTCTTCCAATGCATTCTACCTTTCCTGACCTAGGGTAGTGAAACTTGGGTGTTAAATGCAGCAGATGTGCATATTAAATGAGCAGCAGTGATCTCAGAGTACACAGAGGAGCATGGAGCTGTGAATGCTTGGAATCTGAAGATAAGATTTGATAAAAAAACATGGACTGGACACCTTTTTGACATGGAATGAGCAGAGTATTTTTTATGCATACTATCCAAAGTGTCAAATTGTACTCGTTTTTGCATGATAATTATTTAGAATTACCTTACCGCGTTTGCCTTTCACCAAAGGCAAACGCGCTGTCCACATGACTGTCCGGGAGCCCATCACGGTTGACACTAACAAGGGAACCTTTACCTCTGCAGGAAACGGATCTTAATGATACTTTATGGATAGGTTCTTCAGCATATGGTTATTGCGAATCTGAAGCCGTTTTGACCAACACTCTATAGTTATTTAATTATAACCTTTTAAAAATTAGCGTTAGATCACATGCAATACATAGTTTATAGAAATCGTCTCGATATCAACAGAAGTTAGCAGGTCCGCTTGCGAGATAGACTTTTGCTGGTATCCGTCTGGAATCCGTCATGTGGCAGATTTTTTCATTTCCTTTTTCCGCCTTTAAATTTTTATGTATTTCTATAAGTATCATATTAATTGTTATCCTTCATTCAGAAACAACCCTTTGCTTTTTAACGCTTCTTTTACTAATAATAATACGTAAAATCTTATCAGGAAAATGAGTATTCTCCGGATTTTCTTTACTTACTGAAATCGCTTTCTCTAACCACCATCAATAACGGTATATAGCAAGGAGAACGAAGAAAGAGAAGCGGGGAAAACCCGTGCCCAGAGGAAATTGTGAAAGATCCTTGCAAACTTTAAGTGACATAACCGGTATCGAATATTATATTCTCTTCTTCAAACAGCAATTTAAAAAATTCAATGATTTTATTTTCCTTATTTTTAAGTTAAATATCTAGTAATCAATTGGGAACTAATTCGATTCGAACGTTTTGATAATTTTCTTTTTAGGACGACGATTAAATATATTTAACTCAAGCAGTGAATTACCCTGTTTGCACAACTACATCGAAGTTTCTAGGATACGATAGGCATGTATATGCAGTTTCGGCATTTTCCCAATTATTTTTTCATGAGCTTTTTCAAGTTCGAGTCTCCATTTTGTCCCATAGCTCCCGAAAGTTTTTGAGACACATTCTCGCTATATTATATCAAAACAAATCACAAAGTATGTAAAAGTTGGGGCACTTTAACTTAAAATTTGTCAACTTCTCACCGACCTATAATCTTGGTTAGAAATCACTAGTCAAGGTGTCAATCACAGTCACCTCTTCTTCTCCTTCTTGTAGGCGCGTGTGGCAGAGAAAGCATGTAAACAATACTACCAAGGTTGCAATTTCGGCCATCATGATCGCGGCTAAGTACAGTTTATGCAGATGGAAGTACCACCTGTCGGTAAAACTGCTGAACGCCGCCTTCGATACTCACAGTGTATTGATGACCGCCCGCGAACATACAAACATTACAGAATTACAAATAACTGAATCGTGTCCACCGAAGGACAAATTTTGCTATATTTTTTAGTCGGCGAACACGGAGCGCCCCCAATTAGCTGCGCCCGGGGCAAAATGCCCCAGTTGCCCCACCCTCGCGACGGTACTGGACCCTGTTATATAGATTGGTCAGATATTACGAGAAAAATCAGGAAAATAACTGTTCCTGCCAAAATTTTTCCAAATTCTTTAGGCTCGGGCTGAACAACACGAAATCTGAACTGATTATCAGCATAACTCGGTACCACTCGTCACTTTTTCTGCAATATTTGCAACGGAAAACTGTAGTTAGGCAAGCACGCCATGCGCATGCTTTAGAGGTCTGCATGGGCCGGGCAAGCAGGCAGTCTATCGGGCTCGGGCCGGGCTTGGCCCACGGAAAATTCGTGAAGAAGAGAATTATTCGTTCTTAAAGAGCGTTAGTTTCTTGCATAGCGGCAAAAGCCTCTTAAAGTTGTTGCGCAATCCTTAAACAAAATCCGCGGTCTTCGTGAAGGGTTAAAAAAACGAATTTGTTCAAAATTCACAACGATTTATTGCAGGACGATTTATGGAAAGTTCGGGCTCGGTTTTGGCTTGAGAAAGAAACGTTAGGGCCGGACTCGGACTGAAATTTTCGGCCCATGCAGACCTCTAGCGTGCATCACCCCTTCAAAATCGTGACAACTTCGCAGCCTAAACCAGAAGCGTCAGATTGAGCATTTCGTGTCACATGGGCCCAAACAGGTTATTCCCAGAACAAGTGAGATATTGATTCTAGCTATCATACGTTCGATCCTAAAAGGTCATTAAGTCCCAATTCTAACAATGAGTATACATTCAACGGATTTTCGGAAATTTTTCGGAGCACTTCATAGAATGATAACGAATTGAGCATATGTTTAGAAGATGTGCTTTTGTAACATAAACGGTAAATATTGATTCCAATGCAGTCTGAGGTTCGACGTCAGGTCGAAGCACAAATTAAAGCTTTCTTTGTTATTAAATCTAACGGACTCAATCAAACAAAAATTAATTTAAATTTAATTCGCCTAAATTCGTTCATCGCTTTCAATAGCAATTTTATGGAAAGACGATGAAAGCCAGATAAGCGTCTCATAAATTCACTCAAATAAAAACTGAGTTTATAGTTGAGTCCATAGATTTTACACGGGAGCACGAGTGTTAAATAAATTACAAAAAATGTACGTAAAAAACCGTATCAAATGGAGCTACATTCAGTTTCTTTGGAGAAAGGGATTAGTAGTATGCTCTTTAATTTAAATAAATTCGTTGATTGAGACGGTAATTACCCATGTGAGTAAAAGAACAGTTGATTATCCTGATATTAATTACTCGATAAAACTGAACCCCGACAACTGCTCGCCTAAGCAATTCAATGACTCTCATTAAGGAATTTCTTATTCGAGATATTACAGTATAAGGCAATACATTCTATTAAAAATGCTACGATAAAAACGCAAGCGGTACAAAATTACTCTCAGATGTAAGTTGGAAATCTTTGAAAGGAATGGGAGTGGATGGTAGGCTGCGATTGCTGGGTAAATTCAGGGAAAGTATTACATTTGCGGAAGACGTGACTGGTATCATGAGACCCCCTGCTACTTCGGTCGGTCCAATAATGAGCGTAAATTAAGCGAAATAGATGCTGGGACTAGCCACTTTAAAAATTCATTCTTTCCGCGAACGATATGCGATAATAACAACTTACGAAGATTTTGAGGTACTTTGTTTGAATCTAAAGCAGTTTGAACGCCAAGTGTTCACACCCCTTGCCACACGTCGAAATAGGGCTTGCGGGATATTAATGTGAATTTCGATAAAAAGTGATAAAAGTGTAATTTTTAATGTACATTAATGATGAAAGAAAACCGGTGAGACTTATGGACGCGGGAGATTCAAGCAATTACAATGCAAGATTCGGAATACAGTGGATTTAATTGGAACCTGAAGAGACTAGTAAAGAAATTCGTATTAATTCATTAAAATGAAATTAATTTACATTTCTCTTCCACCTGCTTCCGGCTGTTGTTCAGTGCAGATTCAATTTTGGCAAATACACATGCTTTCGCTAGTGGACAGGAGTTCAGAGGACAGCAATATAATGTTTGCTTCACATTGTTTCTCTAATATTAGCTTGTTTGTTTCTCCCCAGTGAGTTTGCGCACTTGTGGAATTCGAGTTTCAACATTTGATTTCGGCAGAAAGTCTTATCTCCACCGTTAATTGTGCTTTTCTATCCAATTTCTAGTGAAAAACCAATATATTTTCCTTTATGTAATCTTATGGTCGAAGATGGCCTTAGTTGGACGGATTCAGAATCAGCAAATGTACCAAAAGAGTAGAAAGTGCCATTCACGTTTCGAAAGAAAGCGGCGATAGATTACCGTTTCGATGAAGGGAGTGAAGAATCTACTAATACCTCATTCAAAAGTTACCGATGAATGATAGAGGCGAATTTGCAAATGTTGAGAAACAACCCTCGGTCGATGTCACCAATAGAAAGGTCACGAAAACCAGATCCACATTAGAGCTATGAAGCTGTTTACGTCACTCGTGATGCAATCACGGCTCAGCATTTGGAATCGCGATTTCGTGAACATTTCCTTTTTTCCCAGAGAAAAACATCGATCACTCGCGGGCATACCTTGTCAGGTTCGGTAGTGTTTTATTACATTCTACGGAGAGTGCTGTTAGTTATGTGGCTGTTGATCAACGATGAGCCAGAAAAAATGCATCAGGCGGGAATGGTGGTAAAATAATGATGATAAAAATTTTTAAGAATCCCCAGCTTTCTATACACAATTCGGCAATTTGCTTATTTTTACTTTTTTGTGTTAAATTTCAATTCTTATTGATTGATCACTTATACGATGCGGCCATTCCAAAAGATATCGATAGTGTGATTGTGTTTCTGCTATCATATCTTGGTGAATGAAATACTTTTCCATTGTCTTTAGACACAGGATGGAGAACAATATATCTTTCGTCAATTTTTTTAAAGTCTTGATCATGGCTGTAATGACATGAAAGCTTCTAATGTATTAGTAAACAGAAAGGTGGCACTAATTAAGGTTTCTCCTCAAGGAATGATAAGAATTAACATATAGATTCATTTTGCTTCACTTACAAGTTCCGCTAATAGTATTCTTGCTTGGTGAGAAATATAAGGGCAAACTACCTTACCAATCATCTGGTAAGCCTCATTTCCTACAGCTAGCTTAGAAGGAGGGATGTTATAATTAGCCTTCGAGGTGAGATTATACTTTACAAACAGAGTATACAAGTACTATGCTCCTTGGTATGCTGTAAACTAGAACTGTTGCTTTCCTTCACCATTCCACAGCGATAAATTTAATATCCTCTGTCGCATTTAAGTCTCGTATTTTTAGCACTAACCGAGCTGAACTCCATTATTATTATGAACCGAGGTCTATTTCCTCAACAGCGCGAGGTCATAAGCAAAGCAAAGCCAGTTTCCTCCACTTCCCTCCAGACGAATTTTCGAGAACTAACCGAAATGGTGATCTTACTCTATCGAACGATTCCCTTCCAATTATTGGTCTTACAGTGGACCAAAAGCGTGGACCTCGATACGGTCGAATTCAGCTATTTGCGTCACCGAGTAACATTCGGTGATTTACGAAATCAATTTGCCCGTTATAAAGTGTAAATTAATTAGTTTACATTTTATAACATTACTGGTAGGTTGAAAGTTAGCGACCGTTGAATATAGCCACAAGTATTTCAGCGATCACTTCGACTTTTCTTCAATTACTGGTTTGTACCTATATCCACCCAAAAGCAAAGTTAGTATCACTAGGGTGATGTTTTCGAAGAGTGATTAACGGTAAGTCTCAAATAAAGCTGTCGGTAAGGGCGATTAACTGCTTGGGAAAACATTCTAATGATCGCGCTCTGAGAAATGAGATATGTACCGTAATAGATTGGTGTAGTTTTTATTTCTGGCATGAGGAGGAATATATCCACATAAAGTTAACTGACATAATATATTAAAAGGTTAGTATAGGATAACGAATTATCTGCACGGATCTTGGCTACCGTACGACTAATATATGGTGCCCTTATCAATAAATTATGATCGCCTACGGTTTATACATTTATTGAAAAATAAACATCCCTATTACGAAAGGTTTCTGCGTTATCACCGTGAATTTATTCGTATATGCGTACAGTATATGGCACCCAAAACACCAGGGAAATTAGCGATGTCGTAAAAGAAATCCATGACAGCTCTTCGTTCTCGCGGAGAATTAGGGAAGCGCACGAACTTAAGTCTTGCAAGTGCCACCGATACCTCGTCGATTGCACGTAAAGCAGTAGTTTAGTGGTTCGGTGTATTCCGTAATAATCTCCTATCAGAATGTGAAACGCACCTGTGGCGTAAAATCTCAACGCAGTCAAAAGTTTGTCGAAAGAGGATTGTTTCTCTGGCTTGGATATTCAAGATGATGGCGAAAATTTTCAAAGAGGGAATGCACTGTTACTTTTCTCAGCCTACATCTTTCGTGGAATTTAGTTTCAATTAAATTATCGAAAGGATTCACCCAACGTCATGGTTTCCACTCTATAAATAATTGTGGTTTTCTAAATAATCTAAATACAGGAGTTCATCTTAAAAATTAGAAACGCCATAATTGTTTACTACTCTTGTTGCTACATCGATTAAGTAACTTAACCAGTCGATTTAGGTCGATTAATTCTTAACCGCGGTCAGCTGCTCGGTTAACGCTAACCGAGGTTGGTGCACATGAAAATGGCCTTAACCGCGGTTAGTTAACAATTTAACCCCGGTTAAGCCTTAACCAAGATAAGTGCACTTAGTTTTTATGATCTGTTAGTAATCCATTGAGCTTTTGATTGAATATGCCTCGCATTTTTTATTTCCTCTGATTTATGTTATAACAGTTCGGTAATTGTTACTCCACCTTACCAATGATGGAACACAATAAACGATAGTTATCATTATGATATGAAAGAGATTATAAAGAAGATTGTGGTTCAGAATTATTCTGAGAACAAATGATGATTGAAATAAATTTTAACTTTGCCCATGAAAGTGTGCTTCTTAACCCAAAGTTATGCAGAAGTGAGAAATAGTTACTTGACTGGGACTCGAACCCAGATCTCTCTCGGGCAGGTACCTAAGGAAACCTAAAAGAATAAACACTGCCCGGACACTTTTTACAGTGGTGGAGATGTGCCGATGTGGTTCTGGGACGGTCGGGGAGGTAAGGGTTCTTCGCAGTTCCCTCCCCTCGTAGCACCGGGTGATGCGTTTAGGTTTTCGCAGTATGTACAAAAATTCTTAAGAACGGTCCGCTAGATTCGCTACATCTCCCCTTAGTTCCTCCAGGTCAACGCCGCTTGGGGTTGAATGGGGTACCTCTGAGGGCGATCCAAGACTGGGAGGATGACCTTGACCACATTTCGTCGAGAAGGTAAGTTACAGAATTTGTCATTCGATAGCAGTTGAATGGAGGGAGTGTGACGCTCACAATCCCCTCGAAGGGTATGAATAGGTTGAAATCAGGAGCATATGATACCCGTTTTCTATACTTATTATCCTTTGCTCTTACTCTCAATACATGGCCGCATGGTGTTCTTGTCTGTCCTACAGTGGAAATGGGAATAGAAAATTTCCATTACAGTACGCGATACGCCACTGTTTTCGCAATTCTCAAGTGATTTCAATGGTTGTTTCATGGCCAAGTGTCTACTGGAAGGATTACTCATTCAAAACAATCTGTCGCAGATCAGCAGACCTCTTTGACCACCTGTCTTCCGTACTTAAAATCCTCCCAATGTCCCAATTCTTACGATTAGCAGTTGAGTTTTACTTTATCGAGTTGAGACATTTCAATTAGCATGCGCTACGTTTTGCCCAAATATTCGCGGTTGGTGCTATTCATCCTCAAATGTTTTGGAATCAATCTACTGCGAATTTTTAAATGCGACAGCTCTGAGGCTCTTTATTCAAGCCGGGCATATTCGTTATATCTCATTCTTTGTACTTACTTCATGTCATAACTTAGTTCCACAGCAAATAGACTTTTTATACAAGTGAAGCCAATGACGCGGCAGCCGAGTTCTTGTACTTCTTTTCGCATATTAGCCAGATGCCTTCCTCGTAACGCTAGGCCGCACAAATTCTTGAAATTTGAACCGACGGAAAATGAGACATCGCAGTGTGGGTTTGAGTCGACATAGGCTTGCCAATGTATGCGAGAATTTGCTGACTGCAGACATACAAACATGGCCATTCGTGAATAGTTTTTGCATACGAATCTGCAAGTCGCTTACGCTGATCGAGTCTATTTCTATGTAGCTCACTGTTAGCCGGCGTTCCTCAGTTTATTTCACAAATTTTTCTCATTTATTCATCATGGACGGAAAAATTAAGATAATATGAAATACAACACTAGTGAATATAAGACATTGTATTTCATTGCACATACCGTTCCTTCAAGAATGATATGATACTCGGCCTCTCTAAATGGAGACTCGGGATTGTAGTTGATATGATCAGGCATTTCAATGCCTGATTGAGGTGTAAAAGAAGGTAATTAATTTCCTTGTTAAAAATATTTATTCGTTGTTTCTTATGATATATGTGTGTGTGGGGTGCTTTGAAGATATACTATGCCGACTATTCATCAAATCAAGACCTAAGTAACTTATTTCTTGTAATATTTCTTTCATCGATAAGAATATGTTACGAGATAGAATGGCGTAAAACTTATCTCAAACAAGTCATTGATTTAAATCGTTTTTCTGATATTTACCGCATTTCTCCGTGACCTTCTTTTCCATTGATTTGAAAATACTCGCCGAAATGTCGTGAGCGACTTTCAGCATCCCATTCTCCTAAAAGAATCAGTTTATAAGAAATGTGAGCCCGATAATTAGAATAATCAAAGGAAAAGCAAAACTTAGCGATGGTAATGAAAGGTTTTCGTGAGTAAGGTATAGCCTTTTTTAGATCCAAAGATCAAATGATTAATTAATCTGCGATGAACTAAACTTAACCTAAAAAGGATTACTAAGGTTTGCTGAATTCCTATTCTTATGAAATTGCTTAATGCAACAGAATTTCCGACATGTAGGTGTAATTACGTCGCAGACTTTTATTCTCCCTTTGCCCTCTTCCCTCCCTCTCATCTACCTAAAGAAGTTTCCGTGCAATCAACTAACGATATTGGAATATAAACAAGACTTCCCATTTAAATATTCAACATTTTAGGTTGAAATTAATATACAACTTATAATGAGTCTTATTTCTCCTTAACGTCTCCTAAATCCTGCGATCCTCTTAATGAATTCCTCTCTCTTCAGCCGTATGAATCGGAGGTAAGTGTCTCGATTGGGTATTTGGACATCCGACAAAATGAGAAGACATATCATTCGAAATAAGCCAAAGGCTAATTGCATGTGGATGAAAGGATCTTTAAAGAAATAGAATGTTATTAGAATGTTAATGTCTTGGTTCGCTAGAAACCGTTTTCATTGCTCTTTAACCCTTGTGTAGGCACCCAACTTTACATACGTTGTTGGGCACCCGGGGTACCCGGGAACCCACCTCTTTAGATCTCATTTTTGAACACATTTGTAAAGGAATTCGTTCTCTGAACATTTTATTTAATAAATATATATTTTATGAAGGTATTAAAGTCATTTTTATATCATTTGACCGGTTAGAACTTCTACAATTAACAAAATCAGAAAGGTATGTTTATTCATCGGTTCTTGACGCCTGAATTCCTTTTTTTTCATTAAAAATTCAAATTTGAAGTCTTGTAAAATTTAAAGTAGAAATGGCACAAAAAAACAAGTGACGTCATCGTTTAGTACGTTCTATTGCGCGTGTAACCATATAAGTGAATCATTTCTGTTTTCATAACATTTGGTGTTTATCATAGATGGAACGGAAAAGTGCCCATTTTTACGAGCTGTTTCACGGAGTGCTCTTTTTGAACGTTTGTTCCTCAAAAACTGTTTCTTCAATCACAAAGATATTTTGATAGAATATTAATAAGAGTATAAGTAATTAAAATACGAAGTTTCAGAAAATTTGTATGAAACAATAAAAAGTTGTTGTCGATATTGTAAAACAACTTTTTCTCGGAAGTGGATAGCCGTAGAAATACAAAATTAGGTTCGTTAGAAAGATTGCGAAATGAGTTTTCACGGTAAATAATTATTTTTCACAAAAAATTAGTGGATTTTTTTATACGAATTAATATTTAACGCCGTGATTCGCATTGTGTAGCAGTGTTGCCGAATTATTGGTCTTGCATCTCGAGCTTTTGTACACTCCGTCCCTCAGAGAGGCTTTCTTTCTATCGCCATGGTCTGCGAAGCTACGCCTAATCATATCAATTACGTTTCGTATTTTTCCTTATTATCTTATCTTATTGATCATCTTTCTTACCCTTATATTACGTAGAAACTGAATATATGTGCTTCAGTGCTACTCCTGGCTTTCTTCTGGTATTAACATTAGGTACTGAGAGAGCCGAACGCTTCACAGGTTTATGTAGAATACATAAAACATAGTGTCACTTTCTTTTTTTCTTAGAAATTTTTCGTGCAAAGGCTATTTGAAGAACAATAATAAATTTCCACCAAAGAGTAATTATTTGCTCTTATGTCCCAAAGAAGGGGAAAGCAGTTATTTTAATTTCAACGATGCATTCTGATATAAATATTTATGAAAGTGGTAAGAAGAAGCCCCACATAATTTTGTTTTACAGTAAGTTTAAATCTGGAGGTGATACAATGGACCAGATGATTATCAGGTATACAACACTTTGAGATGGCCGCTAGCTATGTTTTTCAATATAATCGACGTAGCTACTTTTGCATCCCATCGGATATACTATGAAAACAACGAAATGCTGACGTCAAAAACCAACCAACGACGTAGATTTATGCGAAAATTAAGTGAAGAACTGGCAAAGCCAGTAATTTAGCAAAGATCACAAAATTTGCAAGTTATGCGCAATATTACAACAAAGATAGCGATTGAAAGTGTTATCGGGCAGCCAGTTATTGCGGAGGATTCTACTCTTGGTGCATCTACATCGGACAGCTCCGGGAGAAAGAAGATCACTGGGAGCTGTCACCTGTGCTATGAGCAATTGATAAGAAGGAGAAGAAAAACTAGATAAGTGTGCGAAAACCTGTCTGTAATTAACATTCGAAAACGTATGTCAAATCTAACGATTGATGTGAATAAAATTTCCCCGTGAAAATTATCATCGATGTGCATATTATGCAGCATATATTGCCCAATAGAAGCTAACGAAAAACTACCACACAGTCAGTACAGCAATATTACTAAAGCTTAACTTAAGGCGCTCGGGTAAATTTGAGGTGTTAGTACTTAAAATTTGATTTTTTCAGATAAAACGATATTATCGCAGCTGAAAAATGAGACAAAGAAAGAGCAGGGCGAGATAGGGAGGTTAGGAACTCCCGAAGACATCAACACGGCAACACTGCTCAACAGTTGCAAATCTCGGCGTTAAATATTAATTCGTATAAAAAAATCCGCTAAGATCCACTCCACTCCACTATCCACTGAGAAAAAGTTGTTTCATAGAACGTACTAAACGTTGATATCACTTGTTTTTTTGTGCAATTTCTACTTAAACTTTTATACGACTCCAAAGTTGAGCCTTCTTAACAAAAAAGCCGATATTTCGCGTGTCTGACGCTGGCCGTTTTACGGAAGTAAGAAACATACCTTTCTATGTTTATTCATAATAAAAGTTCTAACCGTTCAATTGATATAAAATTGGCTTTAATATCTTCAGAAAATGTCTATTTATTGAATAAAGTTTTCAAGGAACGAATTCCAACGCATGTGTGTCAGAAAATGAGAAGGAAAGTTCAGGTGGGTACCCGGGTGCCCCCATGACGTATGTGAACTTTTAATACTTTTATTTAAGCATTAAATATAGTTAACGTATTTATAATAGTAGTATTTACTAGGGATTCAGGTAGATAACGACGATCTGAAGCATCAAAGCGATATCTTTCTTTATAATCAACGTACAAGCAAAAAATATACCTTAGTGGGTACCCGGGTGCCTACACAAGGGTTAACGACGATCATAAGCTGCATGAGTGATACATACCGTATGCGTGTTTCCATCTAATTGTAAGCCGGCAAATTTACGGAGAGTCAATTTCTTTAAACAATGAATAATTATTCCACAATAAAAAAGGATATTTTTAAATTGTCTTTATTTGCTTCAATTGCGTGAAGGAGGCGTCTTACGCTAAGCCCACACCAGTGGCTTAAGGTTAGTCAGACTCTTTTTCGCTAAGGATCTGTGTAAACAGAAGACGCGTGATTATAGAAAATCTCACCAAAGATTCCCACTCAACTTGCCTTGTTCCAATTAATTTATAATTTTATTTATTTATTTATTTTATTTATGGTTTTAATATTAGTTGGAGACAGTATCCTTTATTGTGAAAATGGACTCTAAGGGCTGGACCCTTTACAGTCTATGTCCTTATTTTATCAAAACTTTAGAGGCCACTATACAGCCCTTTCTTGTTTTTACAAATTTTAATCAGAGCCCAATTTTAACTTTTTAACCTTATATGATGTATGTATTGTTCGACTTGTGGATGTACTGACTTGTAATGTCCTACTACTCATGGCGATAATAGCCCGAGAGGCTGATTCGCCTGCAAACACATACATACATACATACTCACCAAAGATTGCTCTCCTTCTTGCGATTTTCTGTTTGCATTGCATCTGCGACCCTTTGAAGATGGTTAATATTGCCAGAAAGAGCCTTCGCTCAAAACATTTCTTTATTTTCGCTTTTTTTGGCTCAAAAGAGTGAAGATAGATTTGGAAAAAGTTTTAAGAAATCTAAAAGCCCCAAACTAAGTATTTTTAGTTGAATTTCCAGATATATTATCTTATTTGTTGGCTGATTGCTTTGGAAAGAAGAATAGCTTGCTACTTACTTCACACCGGCGCATTGGAAACGTGATTTCCGATCAACCCCGGTACGCTCATATATAAATTATAATTTCTCCGTTAAGATCCAACGGGCATCTCAGCTTGTATCATGTATGTATAGTTGGCGTAGTTTATTTGTCGCTCTGTCTGTACGCAAATTTACGTTTAATTTACAGATTGGAAACGTAATTACCGATCATCGCTGTTACGCTGATATCTATAAATTGTTAATGGAAGAGTTGTTCTTGGCGTATTGTTCGAAGCGTTTGTTGTATATTTTGTTATGTATATCAAGTATTATATAAACAGAATGTTTAAGGACATTTATCCTGAATTTTTCTCTGCTGAGCATACGAATCTATGATATTTTTCCTCAGTTGCTCTTTGCATCATTAGAATAATTTGCGAGCTATTCAACAATAGAAACGAAAACTTTGCAAAAAAAAGTTTAAGTGTCACGTAACCTTAGAACAATTTCGTTGAGTAGTTCAATTTACGTGTCGCCTTAAACTTTTACTTTTTCTCGCGTGTCGAAGAACTTGTCGCTAGTGAAATTGAGAAAAACGTTGAACTTTTCATTCATAGTTGGTTTCGGGTCGATATCTTAAAAGAAACTTCAATACTTGCTGTTTATTTTCGAAAACAGTATTCGCAGTGACAAAACGGCGGTTGTGAATAAACCTCCATCGGAAAACTCAACGGTATTGAGAAAAGTTTTAATACTTAACGTATACGCTAATTTTTTGTGATACCAAACTTTCTATTTATGATATTAATTTGCCTAATAATTTAGCATTAATATGATAGAACTTAGCTGAAATGTTAATGACCTAAATATTCTACGCGAGCAGTAAAAAAAGTTCTACTTTTAAAATTTGTCGAGATAGAATATAGAATTTCATTTTGGATCTGGAGATTTTGTTTTTACTGTGAGAACCACCTCTTGAGCCCGAAAGCAAGACGAAAAATACCGAACTATAATATCACTTCCCAATATTTAGCTTCAGATAACAGAGCGTCCTTCACTTCCCTTACGGGGTGCTATTCTTTTCTGAATTATCTCATTCAGAGATAATTGTAGCGGTGATGGATACTTTGAAGAAAGATATTCGGTTGCTGGTGGGGCATTATTTAAGTAATACGAACGTGGCAAAATGGCCACGTAGTAGTCTTCCGTGGCCACGTACTAATCATAATCTGGCCACAACCAATTTTCGGAAATGCGTGAACAACACCCAACTGAAATAATGTCAGAAATTTTCTGATCATACATGATTTCCCCAAAATGTCAACAAATATACAACTTGCTAATTCGAATGAAGTTTTTTGGTGCAAATCGAAGAAATTTATCAACGAATGAATGACAGTTCTTCAAATATACTGTCATTGAGGATTTATATGGAAAAAAACATACGCACGACTTCCGTTAGACATATAAATTCCATTAATTCTGCACGTGCTCGAAGATTTTTGTCAGCATATAATTAAGAATTTGTGGGCGGCGACGGACGGCAGCGAGGGACGGCGGCGAGGGACTTCGGTGTGGGACTGAGGGAAATTTCCCTAGAAATTCGTCACATCGGTTAATGTGACGTATCGTTCGTGGAAAAGTGAATTTTAAAAGGATTCGTCCTAGCATCTACTTCTCTTAACCTACGTTCATTTACGGATCTACCAAGGTAGCAGGGTGGTTGCAGGATACCGATTGTTTCTTCCGAAAATGTAGTGTACCTGAATTTATTAAGTAATCGCAGCCTAGCTTCCAATCTTCCTTCTTTCAAGGATACCTAACTTACGTCTGTGAGCATTTTTGTAACGCTTGCTTTTTTACGGCAGAATTTCTTAACAAAACGGTTCCTTTTACGCCGCACTTTCTCAAGTTCGTGGGTACACGTTTCATCTGCCGGATCCCACATGTGTTTATCTGGCTAGTTTAGTTTTACTTGCTGAGTTTATTACAGCTTTTTCTTTTCATATTGAAATCTGAGTATTTACTACAATTTTCTTGTATATTTCTATATTGTATAATGTCTAAACGTCGTATGTATTTATAAAAATGGTATTCGGTTATTATTTCTTGGTTATTTTTAAAATATAAATGTTAAGTGACTCCCGCTCAGGTTAAGTGTGCCTAACCCGGCGGGCAGGAAGCAATGTACAGTGGCCGCCACCTAGGAGACGCTCACTGTACTGTGAACGCCGCCTTAGGCTAGGTCAACTGTTCAGTGGACTACGTCCGCTAAGTGCTCCTCGAATCCTACACCGGTGCTGCGTAATGAGTTTCTCCCGTAAGAAAAATAGTATATCTTAAGTTATTTGTAAACATAAGGGGTTCAGATATGAGTTGAAAATAAAGTCACTATTTTCTCAAACTTTCCCGCCGGGTGATTTTTCTTGCGTAAATTGGACGAAAAATAGCAAGCGATTAATTTATACAAGGCCTATCGCAAAAAATTCTCCAATTTTCCATTCTTTCCTGATGAGAATTTCCCTTAAATTTTCACCTACCATAGTAATGGGAAATACGGAAATAGAAAGGGTTGAATCAGAGTTTGATTTATAAAAACCCACGTTTCTTGAATTAGCGAATTAATGGCACCCGTCCCAAAAATTATTGAACATAATCCCGCATTTCTTCGAAACAACTCCTTTTTTATGTCTGGCATTACTGCTACTCAATACTGATATATTTTAAAACTATTTTCGTTCACTCCCTATATTTACGCAAATTTAGCTATAGGACAATATATCCATTTCTAGATCCAATATCCGATGGAATAACATAATTTTCACCAAATAAATCACTATGACGGTGAATTTCGCTAAAAGTATGATGTTGATATTGAACATAGCTTTCGGTAATCCTTCGGTATTCATTGGTGTCGATTATCATTAGCCTCAGGTTAAACTAGAGAGTCCTATCAGCTGATCCCGCTACTTCTTGAATACGCATTTAATCACATTTAATAGATAAGTTACGTTTGAAAAAGACACCTACTAACTGTAGCTAATGGGCAGGGTTCACACGGAGCGCTTAGCGGGTTTTTTAGCAGGGGGAACACTAAATACACCGGAATAGCCGCACGAACGATCGCGGCCGGCGTCGCGTAATGCGGTACGCCGTAAGAAAAATTGTATTTCTTAAGTTGTTTATGAACTTAAAGGGTTCGGACTTGCACAGAAAATAAATTCACTATTTTCTAAGAAACTTTCTCGCTGGATGTTTTTCCGTGGGCGAATTGGACGAAAAGTGGCAGGCGACTACTTTTTTCAATGCATTTTGCGAGAAATTCTCGACTTTTTTATTAATTTCTGTTGAAATTTTCCCTAAAATTTATTCACCTGCCTAAGTATTAACACTAAAGAAAAGAGAAAGGTTTGAAGCTGATATTGATGTAAAAAAATCCCATGTTTCTCGAATTAGAGAATCAATGGCACCCGTTCCAAAAGAAACGGAACAAAACGCCGTATTTCTTTGAGATGTAACATTTTTGTTGTTTTTTTGTCAATATGTTGCAAATAAACAAAAAATAATCACGGTGTTATGTGTGGTATCACTGATACTAAACACTGAGAAAAATTGAAACAATTTCGACCAACTCCATAATTTTTCGCAAATTTAGCAACGTCGCACAAATTTCTCCCGTTTAAAATATATGGGCCTATGCATTTTAAATGGGGAGAATTTTTGCCTTCATGATGGTGAACCGACTATAGTAAAATCTGCAACGTAATGGTGATATAAATTTCAAGTCGATATTACATCAGTAAGGTCCTCAAACGCAATTCTGTATCCCCCATTTGAGATATTTAAGGCATATCTCGGAATCGTCAATTGACGTGAGGGACGAAGTCGGACAAGCCAACGGTAATCATGCATTTGCTTTTACAATTCGTCTCACCCTTCCTAGGCAAAGATGCTTAAGGGAGCTTTGATTAGAAACTTCTCACGAGTTTCACCCTTTCCTTTATCCCTCCGTACGTCTTATCACCTCGTCTCTTGTTTCTCTTCGGTGACGAATTCTCTTGTCAGCGCTGGAATTTTTAAATGAGTTCCAATCATATTGACATTCACACATAGGATTTGTTTTCATACTAACAAGGAACATTAACGGAGTGTTACTCACCGATTTCATTCAAACTCGTTAGATTCAGAGCTGATGGTGGAAAAATAAAATCTGTGAAATCATTCGTTCCCTCGTGACCTAGGAGCCGAGATATTTGAGGTCAAAAATTGCAAACTGACCACCCGGGCTCCTCGCTAAGACGCCGTACTCCTAGACACGGATACGGGGCGGGAGTGCCGTCGCATGCGGTCGCCGCGAAAACGAAGCGCGGTCGGAAATTCGAATGTTTTTCGGCGGTTTTCATTCTACAATTTGTAAAGAATGAAATAAATTTCGATTAAATGGATTCAAATTTGATTTGTATTTACTTCGTATTTTTATACACAAAAGTGAATTTTTTCAAAAAATCTTTGAAACACAGATTAAGTTCACAGTGAGCATTCACTTTATGAAGGTTGTATTCCCACATACAGTTTCGTCTTATACATTTTCGCATCGACTTTCATAAATATTTTCATTAAAACAATGCTGCACCGGAGTGAGAAGAGAGTCGGGGTGCTGCTCTATATATCCTGCTTTGAACCACGCGCACTTAATAAAATTATTAAATAAGCTTGGCACCACAGGGAGAGTCTACCGGCAGGAAAGTGAAGCCAAAAATAACGCAACCCGCAGAGCACTGGGTTGCACTTTTCTCCAGCTCCCCTTTAACTACATGTATTTTAAGCTTGGCACCACAGGGAGAGTCTACCGGCAGGAAAGTGAAGCCAAAAATAACGCAACCCGCAGAGCACTGGGTTGCACTTTTCTCCAGCTCCCCTTTAACTACATGTATTTTTGGGGTTTTATTTTCCTCTCATACGGAACTCAGGAGCTTGTCTATCCTATGAAATGGACTCAGATAGTTTAAATGAACCTTTCACTTAACGATCATCTTCGATTTTTTTCTCAAAGTCCTCTTGATTCCTTTTATTATGGAAAGTAAAATATTGCCTGCAATGTAAACTTCTCGAATGCCGGTGTCGTCTACTAGAGCGATATAGAAAACGAATCATCTGCCAACCTCCCTCAAACTCTATTAAAACCTCGTTGATTATTATAATGTTAATTTTATATATATTATAATGCATTAATACGTCTTAGTTTTTAATTGATCAACACCAAGTACGGAATAAAATTCCTTAATAGTCGTTTACCGCAATGAAATAAAGCTACTCTATAATATATTATAATAGCTTATCAGGGCAATTAGAGATTTACCGCTTGTGCAAATGTTTGTTCTAATTCATAATCGGGGCTCAATGCAGTAAAAGTTGTCAAAATGACGAATAAGAGAACTTGTATACCATGCAAGACCTGCAGGTGCAGCCGAGAGCACAATGAAATGTTTATTAAAACGCCGTGGATTAATACTGACGTTCGTTCTGCTTCATAGAGTTCAGATAATGAATGAAATAATAAAATTAAGGAAGATGCATAGATTCTAGTTCGGAACATTTAGTGGGGCAGCTGTTCTGATGCACAGCAATTGACCATGCTGCAGGCAGAAACAAGCCCCTGCTTATTTACCTATAAAACCTTTAGAAACGCGAAAATAACAAAATTGCTTCGTGTTACGCATTGCTCAAACTACATTTTGTGTTCCAAAACGTTCGACTTACTCAATCAAACCTTCATAACTCTGTATCAAAGCCGCAAAATCACGAAAAAACAATGTATTGGTATAGGGAGATACGAAAAGTGCAACCCAGCATGGCTAAATGCGCAATCTGCCGCTTTACCCCTGGCTTCACTTCTGGGCGCTACAGGGAGATAGCAATACTACCCCTGTGCTTGGCACCAAATCATCTGATCCAAGATCTGTGGGAATATAAGAGATAAAAGCAGTGCTGATTCGGATTCCCAGGGTAACCTCTTCCCCACCCTCTTGACTCAGTCATTGCTTATGAAGGGTGTGAATGAAAAATATCTCGAGAAAGCAATTTGAAATGAATTAAGAATATCTAAAGACACACCATTATTATTCGACGATTATTGA